>NW_021011590.1:0-72798 GCF_003987935.1 Bombyx mandarina | reverse complement strand
TTCTTATCGGGATGGATTGCCCGATTTGGTTGTCCCACTGACATCGTCACTGATCGCGGCAGACAATTTGAATCAGCACTATTCGATCAACTTTCCAAATTCATAGGGTTTAAGCATCGCAAAACTACCAGCTACCATCCTCAATGCAATGGTCTCATTGAAAGGTTTCATCGGCAGCTGAAGGCTGCTATTACATGTCATGCCGACATCAACTGGACCGAAACTTTACCAATCGTGCTCCTCGGCATAAGAAGTGCTTATAAGGAGGACATTCAGTGCTCGTCAGCCGAATTACTATATGGTGAACCCCTGCGCCTACCAGGAGAATTTTTTGGTCATAAAACTGACAAGTATGATACGGATATAACTGATTTTTCAGCCCGCATCAGGCTATTTGCCAGCAATTTACAGCCAGTCTCAACATCACATCATTCTACCCAGAAGATATTTATCTACAAAGATCTTGCATCTTGCTCGCACGTGTTCCTCAGAGAAGACGCAGTCAAACGTGGATTTCAACCAGCGTATAAAGGCCCCTACAAAGTTATAAACAGAGACAACAAAGTGTACAAGCTGTTAATAAACGGAAAAGAGATCAACGTTTCCATAGACAGGATCAAACCAGCTTACTTATTAGATAGCAACACAGAAAAAATACCTAAGCAACTCTATGATGAAAAAGAAAGTCTGGAATCGCCGCGCTCGTCTCACAGAACAAGATCGGGTAGAAAAGTCACATTTCCAGACTACTATCGCCCATCCTGAGGTGGTCTCTGAGGGGGAGTGGTGTGGTGACTTACACATGATTGCGTAGTTCACAAGTCTTTGTGTGAACGGCGCAAGGTGCGTCGTCGCATCTTCCTGCGCCAGTCGTCCGCAGACCTCTGACCGCGAAGCTCACGTCACATTTACTCGCATACGCCTGTCTCGATTGACCAAGTTTATATTGAATGTTTAGTGTATATAGTTTATGTCTCCTTCTTTGCCTGGACTTTTTCTTACCGTTTGCTGTGAACTATTCAACTGTGCTTGTGCTTGTCGCTTTTCTCCTTCTGATCGTATTTAAGTAATAAATTGCTGTGTGTGTAAAATTGGACATAATCATTCCGGTAACGGATCTAAACCCCATATTGCCTGAACGAAGACTCACGCAGCAGACTCCATATGCCCGAAGCCCTAAGTCTTCATTTAACACCCTTTTACCGTGGTTCTGCTTAACCCCATCTGAAGGGCCAACAGTTTCTGCTTACGTTTGGGATTTCTTTGAATTCGCGCCTTCACAGCTTTTATCACTGCTGGAGTCCTAACAGACCGAGGGCGACCACTTCTTGACCTGTCATCTACACTAGAGTCTTCATTGTATTGTTTGATTGTACGATAAACGAATCTTTTGGTTATATTCAAATTTTTCAGTATGTTAAAAATTTGAATTGACGCGTAACCGCAACGATGCAACGCAATAACTGCAACACGGTCTTCTTTAAGCGTCCACTCCACATTTAAAAATGAGTAAAATTCTAAAAGTATACATTTTTATTTTCATGAACAATTCGAAATTCGAATTCAATAAACTTTTTTGTGGCCAGCATTCTAAAAGAAAAGTTTTTACTGTGTGACAATACTTATGACCTAACTAGGTTTTTTTTTTTTTATTGCTTATATGGTTGGACGAGCTCACAGCCCACCTGGTATTAAGTGGTTACTAGAGCCCATAGACATCTACAACGTAAATGCGCCACCCACCTTGAGATATAAGTTCTAAGGTCTCAGTATAGTTACAACGGTTACCCCACCCTTCAAACCGAAACGCATTACTGCTTCACGGCAGAAATAGGCGGGGTGGTGGTACCTACCCGTGCGGACTCACAAGAGGTCCTAGCACCAGTGAATTTTGAAATACAGAAAGGGCAAAGCGTCGATATCCCAACTCCGCATCTCGGTATACGGAAGGCTACCCACGTAACGGATTCTCGTAACATGAATAAAATTTCATGATAGCCACGCCGTACCCCAGGTCATCAAACAATTCGCTAGTAACACTTTTGTTATCTCAAGGCGCCACGACTTAAAATACTGGGTGACCTCTTGTGAGTCTACTGTTGGTAGGACCTCTTGTGAGTCCGCACGGGTAGGTACTATCACCCTGCCTATTTCTGCCGTGAAACAGTAATGCGTTTCGGTTTGAAGGGTGGGGCAGCCGTTGTCACTATACTGAGACCCTAGAACTTATATCTCAAGGTGGGTGGCGCATTTACGTTGTAGATGTCTATGGGCTCCAGTAACCACTTAACACCAGGTGGGCTGTGAGCTCGTCCACCCATCTAAGCAATAAAAAAAAACAAAAAAAAAGTACGTCAATAAAAATGTTAAATTAAACTAAAATTCTCTTATACCATATATGGAATTAAGCAGTAATGGTTATTACAAAGTATTCTGGGACTTAATGTGATGTACGACGCCAGAAGTCAAGGCTCGCAGTGATATGGGTCGACGTGTCTTCCAAACTTGATTAAGAAGATCGGTTTTACGTGACTTATGACCTTGTCCTCCACTCTGGAAATGCCCTGGAGATACATTTCTACAACTTCCGGATATGCGCGGACAGTGAGCAGTGGTGAGCGGCTGAGGGTCACACTCATCACTTGGCCCTGATTTCAGCATGTTAATACTCATACTATGACACCGCAGCTTTTAGCCTTTAGCACCAAATAGTCGCTATTTTTATGTTTATTCAGTATAATATATTTGCTACTCAAGGCTAAGCAATACACGAATAGCAAAAATGACATTCATGTTCAATAGGTACTTAACGAAAAGATATGTTCCGCAAGTAGATGGACTAGTTTTTGAATATTTTTTTGCATCGACGTATGAACAACTTTAGGGCTCATAATATGGTGTTAAGTGTTTACCGATGCTCAAGACATTACAACGTTAACGCTACCGCCCACCTTGAAACACGAGGTCTAAGTTTTAATAGCATCTGTTCTTCCCTTTAAACCGGAATGCATTACTGCTTCGTGGTATAACTAGTCAGGATGGTGGTACATACCCATGCCAGCTCGCAAAACCACCACTCGAAACCCACTACTCGAAAAACTTTATTTTTATCGCTTAGATGGCTGGACGAGCTCACAGCCCATCTGGTGTTAAGTGGTTACTGGAGCTCATAGACATCTACAGGTAAATGGGCCACCCACCTTGAGATATAAGTTCTAAGGTCTCAGTATGGTTACAACGGCTGTCCCACCCTTCAAACCGAAACGCATTACTGCTTCACAGCAAAAATAGGCCGGGCGGTGGTATCTACCCGCAGGGACTCACAAGAAATCCTACCACCAGTAAGCTGCTTTAAAAGAAATTAATCTTGGATACCTGATTATTATTAAGAACGCGCATTTAGCTCACAATTAATTTGTTGCTGCTGAAGCACGATAAACATCTTCACAATTTAATTACGTGGATTAATGAAACTAATTATCGTTGTGAATCGGGGTATTGTTTACGCTTATAATTTTAATTAACGTATATTAAAATTGAGCTATGCGTACCATAAGAATATGACCGGATTACTTAAAGAAATGAAAAATTCGAAGTATAATGTCGTCTGTGTACCGATGAAAAGGTATTATTAAATTATTATTTTTGTGGTCGTAGCTTAGCCTGCGTGGACCATACTTTTTTCTTGAATTGCTGATACATACCCAGCATTGGGATGAAATGTAGCCTATATTTTTCTGGGCTCAAAACATTATTTGACATAAAACCTCTAACATGACAACATCCTCACAAATTGACTAAATATCTAAAATAAAAATTAAAAGAAACTTTTAACATCTTAGTAGTTTAACAATTCTGTAACAGTTTGAAAGTAAATTCCAAAAATCTTTAATCGATGATAAATTTTCGCCAAGTCCGATTTAAAATAACTTACTATGTTTAAAACCACCAGTATTCTGGTCTAAATAAATTTCCGTGTACAGCTTGAAACTGCATGAAAACCCATTCAGTTCTTCCGGAGATTTGCGCTAACAAACAAACAAACAAACACACAGAAAACAATCCTTAATGGATGATTTACGTTCATTGCTCTTTATGTTATCGATATCTCTTTTTATAGTACTTCTTTCTCTTCAAGATACACACACACCTGATTCTCCTTCTATTTTATTAAATGTATTGATAATATTCGCTAGGCATTATACCAACATTTAAGAAAAAAATTAAGTTCAACGGAAATATTTCCCTTTCAACGAACATCTTTTCACAAGCATAAAAGGAAAACATTCAATGGCCCTAGCGAAAATGATGAAAGATTTATGTGGATAAATTTTATGCAAGAAACGATCTCGACTTGGTTGTAATGTCCTAAGAAGCGCCGGCGGCTGATTGAATTTGCAATCTAATCTTCAATCTAATCGGCCGCTTACTTCGTTTACCTGACATTGCATGGGCGACGATCGCTATTAATGAACTTATCTAAGCATCGCACGACAAATAATTTGGCGAAATATATAGATACCTACTGATCTGATCTCTAAGAAGATTAATACAAACGTACTGCATATTTCGGCGAAATACACTCCGTATTTCGTAAACAGGTCAATCTCCGAAATTAAATTCATGCGAACCATATTTCTATTTATCATTACTGGCAATAGGCACTTCTAAAGTTGTCACTTTTTTTACCCGGAAGAAATAAAAAAATAGAATATCCAACACTTAGTACGCTGACTTAGTTAAGGCGCTGTCAAATCACGATTTAAAATATGTTTTTAGCCGGTTGAGACTTGAGGACTTGAGGTAAAATTGAAAATCGCATAAAATATTGTTATTTTATTAATCATGTCGCCATCTGAGGTGGATGTATTTTCGAACAAAAACCGCGCTTTTAATAGCAGACCGAACAAAAAATACCCTTATAGTGCTGATTGGAATATTAGTCGAAAGTAATAAGACTATTCTATTGTCATCGGTCTTTGACATATGATATATGAGCACATTTTCAAGATAATCGGACGTTTTGAAATTGGTGAAATTACATTGAAAGATTCCGTTGCAGAGATGGATAGAGAGATACATATGTATGTATGCATCAAGCTAATAAAAGCTTACTATGGATAAGGAATCATTATCTTCTTTACTTACAGTATTTTTTGCTCTTAGTTATGTTATTTACATCACGAATTTATTATAAATATACACAAGCGAATACTAATGCATTCATTTACTGTACTGTAGTATTATAATTTGAAAGTCCCTTAAATTAATTCAAGAGTACAAGAATAAATTTTCGCAATAAAAATACTCAAAATAGAGAGGATTAACGTTTATCTATAACCAGAGGTACTCTTATTGTCTACACAAAATCTGAAGCTTAGCAAACTACAAAACGTCAAGACACGCATACATTTTGTTTGTACTAAAACAAAAGCTTTTTTTATTAGTCAAAAACAGTTAGTAGGTCTATATTAAAATATTGAGTATATTGTGTTCTATTGTCAAAATTTACTAACACTAAGCTGTTGATGGGCTCCGATAATTACTTAACACCAGATAGGCCGCGAACACGTCCACTGATTTAGTGCAACAATAATAATAATAAAAAAGGTGTAGCCGACGCTTGAAATAAATTTGTAGTCAATATTCTGATTAAAACTTCCGTGATCAATCTCATTTTATCATTTATAATTATTATTGTTTTCTGTATACCTAGAAACTAGTGTGACCAGAGTCATATTTGAATACCCTAACGGTTCAGAGAGAGCTTTAATAACACGCCGATAATGTTTTTGTACATAATTTATATTAAATGAGTGCACCGGCCAGACTGTATCGTGCTGTGATGCCACAAAGCGATGCCCGCAACGAGAACCATCGCCATTAACTCACTTTACCTATTATTTGACACGCAATCCAAGACATTCACTTTACATAAAACACTAATAAAACAGACTACATAAAAACTTCATCTGACCTCAACCTTACACATTTGAATGTGACAATGTGAGCGTTGCGTCAACAAACACGAGGACATTAGAATTATTACTTTTCTTTCAACACGTTGTCTTGCTACCTTACTTTTAGCCAGAGAAGAACTTCTGGTAAAAAAGAAGGAAAGAAAAAATAAAAGGCTAAAGAAAAAAAAGAAAAGGCAACCAAACTCAAACTCTTCAACTTATCTATTTAGTTATTAGCACCAAATTACCTGTAGTGTAACACAAACCTCTATTAGGTACCAAGAATTCGTACATATCATCAAAGATTTTCTATCAACGACCATGCGTCATACTGGGAGCTATATCACATTCATATTAGATTAAATTTATCAATGTCGTTTGTCACGAACGTCCGACGCTCTTATATCATATCTGATTTCGATTTTAACAATCGTTATGGAACCGAAAACCTGGTCAGTAATATGGTCCGGACAGTAAAGATTAATGGCATGCCAGTTGTTATGCTGTTACGTGATTTATTAACTTGAACCATGCAATTCAATGACGTGTCGAACGCGGTCGTAGCGTGCCGCTACGCTTAACACGTAGGCTCCTAGTCGCTACGACGTAGGCTAAATTTAACACGAAAAGATATAGCCGTCTTATTATTCGTAGGTCTTAATACATATATCTTCATAACAATACTACTATATTTACTAATTCAATGGCAATGCTTACATATTGTGACAAATTCTGTCATGAAATTCTGATTTTAAATTAATCCAGACGTACGGATGTAAATTCTTAATAGCAAGATAAATTTTCGATAGCGGTTCGTGCCTTATCGACATCGTCAGTTTTGCTGGCCACAGAATTTCAGCGAAGCTAAGTTAACTTGTTCAAGGTGCGCAAACTTATTTATCCATAGGATCGAATTTGTCCCTATAATCGGATTTTCTATAATAGCTTTAGATGAGTTATTAGTCCGCCGCTAATACTGACCTAGCCCCGGTATCGACGTCGGCTTAAATGGAAATAATATACGGAATGGATGCTCTCATAATATTATAAAAGTAAAACCGCAATACATCAGCTTATTTTTAATGCAGAAAATATCTCCACAAGCCGATTCATTGAAACGACCATTCTTAAAATTGAGCTGCTTTCCTTTTAAAAACGAATTTAATTTAATTTTAATATTTTTTCTGTTCTTTTTAGGAATATGAAAAACAAAGTAACTGCTATAACATTAACTTTTAATTAATTCAAACAGTTATGATATTACAAAGAATTACAAAGATAATTAGAAAGATATGTAATTACAAGAAGAAGAATTAAAATTTTAAAAATGAACATTAAAATAATAAAATGCTATCAAGCAATAAACGCTGACCTGTGCTTTGTTCAATAAATGGTCTCTTTTTGACGGAAAAGGGAGGCTGGTTCGACAACGGAAATTAATTACAATTCGTAAGGTTCATTAAGGCATCAAGCGACAGACCGAGTTCCCAATTTATCGATCCCGGCGCGGCACGCATCTGCTGTCTGCTCCCGAAACGGCCTCGTGGATGAAGCAAACGAGATAATAAAACAAAATTAAAGTATTAAACAGCCCCACACACAATAAAACCGGCTTAGGCCTTTAATTATGTACGTAACAAAGGTGGAATGGGTCGTTTTGAACAAATGGTACACCAAACGACTTCTTTCGGTTTGCGAGCAAATACATCTGGTTTTCGGAAGTTAATCACACGCGAAGGATGAATACTCGTATTATTGTTGTAACAAAAATAACAAAAAGTAAGTTGTGTTAAAACATTTTTCAAAAAGAACTAATTACCTGGGTGTTAATAAAATCAGTGTTGTTTACTTAAGTAAGCCTTTACACGCATTTGGAAATCATCATAACTTTACCAACGATTTGGAATATAGTTCCACGGCGGAAAAATATCTGCACGAAACAAAAGACTTGTTCTTTTCCAATAAATCGTCACACAGTAATTTACTAAATTTATCCAATAAACATGGCTAGAACTATAATAGGTCTACATTACTGAGCAGTGAGTGATCAATGATCTGTTTACTACCGTGTATACCACTATTTCAAAGTCAAGTAAATAAAAATATAAATGTATTGCTTATTGCTTAGATTGGTGGACGAGCTCACGGCCCACCTTGTATTAAATGGTTACCGTCTACAACGTAAATGCTGTCACACACCTTGAGACATGACTTCTTAGTCTCAGTTTTATAGTATAACGGCTTCCCTACCCTACCAAAACGCATTACTTCTTCACGACATAGATAGGCAGGGTGGTGGTGGTACCTACCAGTGTCGCAATTCACAAAATGCCCTAACACTAATAATTAATTATTTAAATTATGTAGGCTATCATAGAGTTACTTCATAAAAATAATGTATTTTATGAAGTTAGCAATAACTCGAAGTGTGGCCGGGTTTCACGAGCGCTTTAATGAAAAATCCGTTCTATTACAAGAGCCGGTTGGTGTTACCGAATTAAAACTCTCAGATTTCTTCATTTAATTTTATATGTTGAAATAAAATGGAATTGTACTAGACCCTCTTCCGAAACAGAGATCGAAAGTTTTAGGAAAATATAATTTTTATTCATTTCAAAATTGACGAAAGGCATAAATTTAATATTAACAACATAAATACCGCATAAAATTACATCACAAGAATATCGAATGTTGTGGTTAAAATCCATTTATACTGCGTCCCTTTACCAGACGAGGGTTGTGACGTAATTTGCGGTGCATTACCTTTCAATTGGATGCGTCGGAACCAGCACGACCTAATATGCTCCATTGTTGCGACCTACTCGTCCGATGCCGACAGCTACTATCTGAAAGAGAAATAAAACTGCTGTATATCTCTGGGAAAACGTTATTTCTTACTAGCTGACCCGGCAGACTTCGTACTGCCTCAATCGATAAATAAAAAACCTAAACTTTTGTATAAAATACACTTAAAACAGACAAAATAATCCATCCGACGGGGAACATGAAAGGGAAAACAAAATTATTATTTTTATTTAATTCTCAGTATTTTCATATTTATCTACTTTTTAAACCTTCTCTGGACTTCCACAAATAATTCAAGACCAAAATTAGCCAAATCGGTACAGCCGTTTTCGAGTTTTAGCGAGACTAACGAACAGCAATTCATTTTAAGTAATTTATTTTCATTTTTAAGATAAGATAACATACACTCTAAGGAAAAAGTAAAGTACAACAATGTTAATGTTTTATCTACGAGTATATTGCTTGCTATAAATACTACTTTTTTATTGCTAATAATGGACAAGCGACCCCACAATTCATTCATAATATTAAGTGGTTATCGAAACACCAAACATAGCAATCGATTGATATCTACGTGTGGGTACGCTTGTAGTTTGGTACAAAGGTGGGTATCATCGGTTATTAAGAAATCAACTTATTAAAATTCACACACTCTTCAATTTTAGATGCAAAATTTCATACATTTAGATTATACTAGAGGTCCCGCAGTAGTCGAAATTCGACTATAATTAATTGGAATTGTAAGTTTGTACACTATTATGATTGTATTTTATACTTCTATAATCACAAATTTCGCCAAGACTACACTATAAAAAATATTAAGAAAGACAAACCATATTCTATTCTCAATTTGACAACAGACGTCAAGAACAAAAGTTTGACAATAAATAGTATGCATGCGTGTGTGTGTCAAATACATGGTATGTAGTGTGTGTGATGTTTTCTTTATTGATTTAATGTATCTTTTATGCATTATTTTTAAAAATTCTTAGCTTTGTGCACTTCTTCTATATATTCTCTATAAGTGTGTAAAATTTCATACTCCTCCATCCGCGCAATTTTCTTAAAAAGGGATACAAAGTTTTTGCTTCACGTATTAATATATAGATAATGACAATGAATGAATGAAATGAATTTTTTGTAAATTTGTTTTCCTTTGTTGATTACTTTGATAATGTGTCACAAGTTATCCAACCGAGACAACATTATTCGACACTGAAACTCGATTGGATTTTGCAGTACCCGAGATCAGATACTATTGTTAAGCTAAGATGAGCAAAGACAAGAACACTTCCCGATCCGATTTATCTCTTCGCTCTTTCACAAATAGTTTTAAGACAAGATTTTAGGTTATAGGAAACGTATTTTTTAGGACATTCAGCTTTTCTTTTATCTTTCAAATTACTTCTCATTCGTGAGGTAATAAATTTATCGACATTCTTCTCTTTCTAAATTGTGTTATAATCAATAGGACAAAATTTGTCACACTTAAAATCAATGAATGTCCCGTCATTCGTCTGAAGTCCTGAGAGTCGTTGACTATGGATTATGCCTAGTCATGTCTGTTCAATAACCACTTAGCACCAAATGGCCCGTAAGCTCTTCTATAATTATGTAAGCAAATTGTTTCAATTAAAGTCTTCACAATCAGCGAGAACATTTTCTGCTGGACCTCCTGAGTCTCCGGAGGGACTTCTGTTCTCTCCGGGTTTTGTACCATTGTATCGTATGTTCCATAAGGACTGCTCTAAGGAATTGTTTTAGATGATCCCATCATCTCCAATTTTTACTGGTGATAGGACCTCTTGTGAGTCCGCACAGGTAGGCATTACCCTGCCTATTCCTGCCGTGAACCAGTAATGCGTTTCGGTTTTAAGGGTGGGGCAGCCGTTGTAACTATATCGAGACCTTAGAACTTATATCTCAAGGTGGGTGCCTCATTTACGCTGTAGATGTCTATAGGCTCCAGTAACCACTTAACACCAGGTGGGCTATGACCTCGTCCACCCATTTAAGCATTAAAAAAAATAAAAAATCTCGTTTTTACCATTGCACCTCCCGACACCGAAAGAGTTTATCCATACTACCTAGAAACACTGTGTTCATCCACGGTGCGTTTTCAGGAATATTTTCTGCTACGCACCAACCCGCTTTGTAATGAACTTCCTTCTTTGCGTTTCCTAAGCGCTTTGACATGTCTTTCTTCTAATAAGGTTTACTCTTACTGCGGTACGCAGCAGCTTGGCTATGCCTCTGGTACTACTAATCCATGAGAGCTATAACAACTCACTATCAGGACAGCCGTAGGGTCGTCTGGATGATACTGATTTCATTAGGGTGATAAAAAGTAAAAACATTGTCATTGCTGTCTTTGTTCAGCAATGATACTTGTCCTGTATAAGTTTCGCGGAACCATTGATTAGTAGTGTCTTCAGAAGGAATGTGTCTTTGAACGCTATCGTGTAAAAGAATCGTGCGGAAATGATCTCGTAATATTTCAGTGGGCCACAAAGTTCAATTTTTCTCATACACAAAAAATTAAATTTAGAATGTTCCTTTTATTCTCTCTCAAATAATCTAATTTTATATTTAGGTAACACTAGGTAACACTCTGTTATTTGCCAGTATCTCACAGTGGAAAAGTTTTTGCGCGGCCAAGTAATTAGCTGATAGCCTTGGAACTTAATGTGGTACATTAAATCGTAACTAATGCCGATCACAAAATAATGCGATGTTGAATAAAAACAAAAAACGCTATCTTTAAAGAAAAAAAAAACTATTCCAAAGCATACTCGTAGATGTCGGCGCAACGTTACTAAAGATTTGTTAAAGTTAACTGTTTCCTTAATGTTTCTTTAATTAAACAGTTGTTTAGATGCGTAACATTACTACAGTCTACTGGTATTCAAGAGAATCCATGACTAAGCTACTCCCACTTTCTACTATAAATACGATACTATTGTCGTACAAAACTTGCACCTCTACAAAACTTGCATACGCCCCTTCATGACGTATGCAAGCGTAGTGTTCGCTCACGCAGCCCGCACTAACTTGAAACCCCTTCAGGTTATTCAATCCCGATTTTGCAGGATAGCCGCCGGAGCACCACGGTTCCTGAGGAACGTGGGTCTCCATGATGACCTGGAACTCGATTCAGTCAATAAGTATCTACAGTCGGCATCATTGCGCCACTTTGAGAAGGCGGCACGACGTAAGAACCCTCTTGTCGTGGTCGCTGGTAACTACATACCCGAGTCTTCATAAATAAATATGCATTAGAGATCATCCAGTCCTTACAGCATCAATACTAATTAATTACCTGCTTACATTGAGGAACATTAGGCGTTTATCCGCATCATAGCACAAATACACAGCTTACGAAATAACTTATTTATAAGTAGTAAATTAACGGCTGTGGTGAAGGGAAGCGAGCGTTTCGCCTTTTCCGGAACTCAGTTCACGCAAAATGGCAGAACTTCCGTTGAGACCAACATGACCTAAATACGTCAATCCTTGAGAATTATAATTTTCTGAGCAAATTTTGGATTCTCCACCGCAATGTTACGGCGATTAACACAATACTTGCTGAAATTGAAGATATCCGTTTTGTAAATTAAAGTTTTCCGTGTAGAAGATGTCATACCTATCATTATCTAGCCCACTGAGTTTCTCGCCGGATCTTCTCAGTGGGTCGCATTTCCAATCCGGTAGTAGATTCTGGGAAGCACTGTTCTCGCTAGGGCCAGTATTAGCAACACCTCCTGTTTGAACCCCGAGAGCTCACCTATACGCTAGGGAAACGCTGATATAGCCTCTCAAGGCTATCAGCATAGGTAGGAAAAAAATCATTATCTTTAACATACACACATAGTGGACATGATTAATCACGGATTAATCCACTGATTAGATCGCGTGTGGGAACTCCGTGTATACCCATAATATCACTATAAATTATTAAACACAAAGTGTATAGAATTAACTCTATTATATTCCGAAACAGTAATATAAACCGTGTAGAAAGTTTTAAGTACAAACTATAAATCCAGCCCTTACTTCTTCACTGTTGGACCTTACAGCTCTCGTGTTAGAAGTTTGAAGCCTCTCACAAAGTTTTCAAAAGCACTTGCAGAAATCAGTCTACTGAAAATAACTCTCACGAACAAATAGGATAGACTCAGTTTCTACTTTAAACTTAAATGATATAATTTAGCATAAAATTTTCTATAACTATTTAAAATTTATCAATTTGCTCATCGCCGCAAAAAAGGCGACGAAAACGCTAAATATACCAGTAATTATACACATCAGTGACATTAAAATGTTGTATCTTTTCATTTTACACATAAAAGTTATATTTATTTAGAAAAACAAAGAAAAGTATGTGCTTCCCTCTAATGGCACGTGACGAGAAGGCACTCGTAATCCCTATACGGTGTACGTGCACGAAAATACTAATGATAGCGCATCAAAAAGTAATCGTGGCGAGTGTTTGCTTTTACAATATATAAACAACACACTATCAACCTCTTATCTACAACATCCAGATTTACTTTTTTTTTATTTTTTTTTATTGCCTTTGTAGGCATACGAGCGTACGGCCCACCTGATGGTAAGTGGTTACCGTCGCCCATGGACTTCAGCAATGCCAGGAGCAGAGCCAAGCCGCTGCCTACATCAGAGCCAAGCCGCTGCCTACAGCAGAGCCAAGCCGCTGCCTACAGCAGAGCCAAGCCGCTGCCTACAGCAGAGCCAAGCCGCTGCCTACTTGCATTCAATGTTTTTTTTTTCAAAGCTTACTTTTCGTCGTCAAGCTGAAATGTAACGAAATATTTGCGTAGATGAGTCGTCTATTATCAAAGGTGGCAATCTGTGCATTTGGACAAAAAAATGTTATTGATATGTCAATACAGATTGATTTGAATATAATCGTCTCCTTCAAAGAATACGGTTCAAAACCTGCATTAAATAAAGTATTAACTTAACCTGTTATTTATCTAAGATGTCGTTCAGAAGAGTTTTGTGACTGCCAATGGAATACAAAGTCAATAATTCGTTTTTCTGATTTAACAATAATTGTCCAAAAGTCACATTGCTGGCTTTGATAATAGTCGACTCATATCATCATTGTGGTCTACAAAAATACCTATCATTTTCAAATTTCATTGTACCTTATTATTGCATAAATTGATATAGAAATTGTAGATTGAAATCAAATTATTACTGCTAATTTTGAAAATGAGCAATATAATAAATTTGTTTTAAAACTTTTCTAATGCAAACATTGGTATTCTACAAATATTGTTTTTTTTTTATATTAATGGAAACCAAACTTTAACACTCCAATGTGTGTTGAGAAAATTACAGGCAAGTTATTTGATCACCTTTAAATGTCTGCCTGGCCTTGGCATTTTATCGGTACAACAAAAGCAGTTAAGCGCTCACATTAGTGAAATGAGATAAATAGCAGGTACCTAAATATACATGTGAGCACCGTGCTAAAAATAACTATCTAACGGAATGGCTTCAGCGCTTCATGTGCCAAATACTTTTGCCTGAAGTTAAGTGCCTCTTCACTACAATACCCAAAGTCGTCAACTGATACTGATATAATGTAAAAGTGTTTGTTTTTTTGTCCGTTTTATACCCAGTAGCGAAGTTCTATTTCGCATAGAAATAATTAATTGGTGGGAGTGTGACATCGGTTATCCTGGAAAATTTATGGAATTGTAAGATAATTAATTTGAAGGTGCGTCATTTAAGTCCGAAGAAGTTATTCGTGAACATTTTTTATGTAATATTAAATAAGTATTTCAAAAAAATATTGGTTCCTGCCTACGGGATACCGACACCGTTGCATCGCTTGATACAAATGTACCGGGCGTCTTACCCTTTATACCATGACGACGACAAAATACTATAATAAATATACACCAGATTTATATACAAAATACAAAAAGAATGTATACTTAACTTAATCCATTTATGAGTTTGTTACTGTCGTTGTTGTTTATTTACTTTTATATTGACAAACAACAACAGTTATTATAATATATAATATAAAAATGAGTCAAATAACGGTTCAATACGCTTAGTTATAAATTACGTTACATAATAATATATATAAATTAGTAGTTCTTTGTAAATCATACCAAATGTAAAAATGGTTCTTCATGGTATCCCTTTACTTAAAAGCTCTTAATGCCAGTGTAGGAGCCAGTTAGCCGAGCCGGCCAAGCATGTTTCGTGTGCCAGTTACAACGTCCATGAAGTGAATCGTTTTAAAAGCATACTCGTACAGACGCAAGACCGAGTACACTTAAGTTTCACTTTTCTAGTAAATTTTCCACACAGTAAGATTTTAATTCATATAACCTTAGTTATATTTCTTAGGTAATACAAATTCTATATATTTGTGTTTGAGTTGAAACTTTGTACTGTTGTTGTTGTTGTTGACAATTCCGCGAAAGTTTTTGGTGCCACGGTTGTATCTTCCACGTAGTCTAATGAGGGGCGACTAATTTCAGTAGAAGTACACACCTTTACAGCAGTTTGTGTATTTTGCAGTGTAATTAAGGTCGTTTGGCAATATTAATAGATCTTAATTTAATAGTGCATTAAATTGAATTTATCGTGTGATAAAAGTTGGGAACAACAACTAGTGCAAAAAAACATAACGTCAAATTAAAAAAAAATGTGTAGTATCTCAGTTTATGATTTTGCCCATCGTTTTTTTCTGTACTTTTTTATTTATTTCATTAAATTATAGCATATAATAATAATAGCAATAAATGATGACACTCAAAAGACAGGTAAAACATGCGAGAGTTTTAAATGTTATAGTATATATTTTTATCTATTGTTTAGAAACTTCCAGAGTTGTCAGTTGTTATTATACTCATTTTTACAAAAAATGCAAGAAATAAGCTTATCAAATGCCCTCACGCCACATTTAATATTTCGTATTGTAGCTGCTGCCACATCGCGAAAGCCATATCAAGAATTCAACTTTCCAACTATCCAACTTTCAGACATATGGTTCTTTTATGTTTGAGGGATTCTTGGTGGTCCGGAGGCCTCTCCAGTTTGACCAGGACAGGTTGGCGAGCAAAGGCTTAGCCAGGAGGTGTGGGATTTGCTGACAGCTGCCCGAGCCACTACATCAGACATGTGGTCGATGTCTCAAAGTATTAATACGAAGCCTTTTCAAATGCCGACCTATCAGTATCTACCTAAAGGGACTTGCAAACTGTGCCCGAACGCTGGCTGATATTTAAGATAGGAATGTAAGGTATACAAGTACCGCAGTAGATTATATTATCTAATTAGCAAATTACTTTACATAATAATATGGACGACGGTCCTGATTCAACTATATACTACATATAACTAATCTTTAAAAACATGATACCTAATATTAATTTTGAAAAATCATTAATATCTGATTTCCTAAACGCAAATGATGCCGTTAAAAATTAATTAGCAGCAGTTTTATTGTATTAGACGGTCTCGCAAAACACAAAGAAATAAGGTTAACGTCAACATTACCCAACAGTGGGGAGGGAACCGTGCCCAACCATGTGACTTGTACAATATGGGTCGACTATAAATAAAGTTATAAAGTTGCGTGCTAAAATCTATTCAATGCTGGGGATGTTTATGATTGTGGCCCAGCAGTGACCCCAGTCACAATGAAGTTTTAATGACATGTTTGTGTTACATTTGCCTACGAATATTGATATTCGTTTTGCATTACCGTCATAAATTAACATGTTTGAGATCATTGACATATATCAATGTCACCGAATAGTTATTTAGTTAAAGCGACATTTTTGCAACGTTACAATGTTTAAAATTTGGAAAAAAACATCATGACAAAAAACTTCTTCAGCTATCCGAATGCGGTAAACATAATTGAAATTGAATTAAAAACATTGAATTGTTGATGCTAATACCAAATAAAACGAACCTTTTATTACAAAGATAAATGTCGAGTATTAACCGAAATGTCGCTTAAATGTAAATGGCGCATTCACCCTTCGATACGTACATAATGATGGAAATAAAGTATAAATATTTGTTACTATGAAACTCATAATAATTTTTCACTATTGTAAAGCCATCTCTGGTATTATATATCGTCTAAATATATACGGAAAATATCAAACAATTGCTTAATGTAGCATTAAGACCACTCGGTTTCGTTGACGCAACTCTCTTTTGTGAACCCATAAACTTTAAGCAAAAGCATCGGGCTTACGCCGCTTCGTTGGTCAACCATTTCGAGCGTCAGCTGATTTTAGATGTTGTTACATTGCGTACTGGCAAAGAATTGGCCCCACTGAGTTTCTCGCCGGTCCTTCGCAGTGGGAGGCAATTCTGATCCGATGATAGATTCTGCGAAGCACTATTCTTGCTAGGGCTAGTGTTAGCAAACTCTCTCAGGTTGAGCCCGTGAGCTCATCAACTCGTCCGGGCGTAGCTGGAATAGGCCCTTAGGCTACCAACGATTCCTCCTCCTTGCATCGTTCCCCTCATTACTGAGGGTCGTGACTCCCTCGCTGCACCCACGAATAAGTAGGGAAAAAATCTTGATTAACAAAATCGATCGCAATTGAATGCACTAACTGTTCCTATATCCGAAAACAGTTCCAAAACACCTTTTATGACATGTTAAACGAATAAAAATCCCTAATTTCACGAAATTTAAGGGAAAAAAACCGTGGTTTGGAAAGATCGGAGGCGTTCGGGCAGCTGTTAGCAAATCCCACCCCTCCTGGCTGAGCCTTTGCTCGCCCACCTGTCCTGGTGAAACTGGAAAGACCTCAGGGCCACCAGTAATCATTCAACCCAAAAAAAATATACTGGAACGGCCAAGCTAATTTCAACTTTATATCTCGAGATTGAATACGACTATTACGTGGTGTCTATGGGCTTCACTAATAACTACGCAGTGGTCAGTCGAGTCTAGGTTAAGAAAAGACTATTTCTCAAATTACGTACAACCTATTTCCTACAATAATGTATGGATATAGAAAAATAATCATTAATCATTCGGTAAGTAACGCTTGTATGATTTTATAAATTAAATTTGATTGGAAAATTTTATCCAAAACCATTCATTGAACCCATCGAGCGACTATACCCATTTTCCATACGGCTGCTAAGTACAATGATGTGAATTTCGTAATTTAATTAATCACTGCAACCAGTGAACTGAATTTGTGATCGTAACCGCTGGATAAATCAGTTAACTATAAAATTTTGCACAATTGAGATTTTGCAAAAACATCCCGTTATTTTATAGGAGATTGGGAAATATATTCTATCACAAAGGAAAATTATTAATTTAACAGTTCATTGCTCCAAAAAGGGTCGCTACGTAGACTTCGTCTACCCAACAAATTTCAAAAATTGTCTAAAAATGCGAAAATGCTTGACTCTACTGCAAATACGATATATTTTCTAATTATATGTTTATTAATCCCATCTAACTTTACAAAAGTCTAAATTACTCGCTGAATTAATATACTTTGTATTGCTATAATATTTTTTCTAATCTTATAACGCAATGCCTTAAATTAATAAGACATAAAGTGCAGAGAAATCCTGAATCATTCTGGGTCATAGCCTATTATCAGTGAGATCCGAGGACACCAGTCCGCTCTGAGCAGAAACTTATTCAACTTATAATAAGATTGGATCGAAACTACCTCAAGCGTGCACTTCGCGCACCTTAATATTTTAAGAATTTTACTCACTGTGATCTTCCGTAGTGAACTTGTTTGTTCGTTCCCGTTTAAATCGGAAGTTTATAGTCAAGTTTTTAAATGTCTGAAATACAATGAAATGAAAATCATGTTCTTGTGAATACTACGCTATCTTAGAAGCCATTCCGTCGTTATAGCGGGATTTTTTATTATCAAGTGCTTTATAGGATCATGAAATAATCTTCATGTTTTACAAATAGATTTTATATTAACAGTAGTTCAAAATATCGTTTTTTTTTGTTACTCGCTACTGGCCAAGTCATTTCATTATTTAATTCTTACTATACCTGACAATAAATTAGACTTATTTTAACTGCAGGAGAAACTGAATGTAGACATAAAACATCAGAAATTATTTGTTGATATTCCGGTATTAGGTATACCTTTACCGAAATGCAGTTGTTATGAACAGAACATATATTAATCTTCAGTCAAAATTCTAAATTATGTCATTTAGTAGACCAAGTCGATTTCGTTTACCCAACAAGAACTAAGAATATTTCAATTCTTAATATTTCAAAATAATCTGTAACAAATTAAATACCAAGACAATGTAATGCTTAAAGGTAAAAAATATTTGGAATTATTTTTGATCAAAAACTGAGGATTCAATACTGAATAACAGTATTTAACATAGCCAGGTTGCAGGTCTAAAGTCTGTTGAGTTCTGATTTACTGATACTCCCGGCAGCTGTACATATTTAGAACTATCTTCATTATCATTAAGAAAGAAATCTTACAACGCATCTACCCAACTGTAGAATTTTATTTGGGAATAATTTATATTTTCTTTTCGTTCATATGGTTTATTTGAAGAAATTACAGTCAATATTCTACTTTTGCTTTTCTACAGAATTTACTTACTGAATTTCCATTTTTTCATTACCTTCAGCTATACTTTTAACTTTCCCGGGCTTAGTAGCACGTAAATTAAATGTAAATTATAGTTAACAAATCAAATTACTAACAAATTCTTCGGATTTAGAATCTACTTTAGTTCGGACTGTGTTCACAAAACAAAAGTCCTCGATGCATTTAAATTGCCTATTGACTTTAGAAGATGCCGTCCCTTGAGTTTTTTCTTATTTGTCTCGTTTAAAATACTCAGGATTTTAATTTGTCATTTAATTAAAGGAATTCAACAAATTTATACATTTTTGGCATATTTGGATATTCAGTAACAAAAAAATATTAGTATACTCGTACGATTGAGCAATAAAATTAGGGAAAACCAGTATATAATATTAATCATTAAAATCCAGAATAATTTTAAAAAGACATTCGATTAAATAAAAATATCGAAAAAACCTTTACTACCTAAATACTATGTAACTATACGTGAGACCTTAGAACTTATATCTCAAGGTGGGTGGCGCATTTACGTCGTAGATGTCTATGGGCTCCGGTAACCACTTAATACCAGGTGAGCTGTGAGCTCGTCCACCCATCGAACCAATAAAAAAATAATAAAAAATAATACCTTCATTCATATAAGAAAAAAGCAACTTTTTGTCCCATGAAACGGGTACTATCTAACTTTGGCGGTGTAACGTGGACATTTTATAAAAAAAAAAAAAAATCGAACAATCAGATTTCTAAATTATGTTGACATCTACGATTTTCGCACAGGTCGGAAGGCGTGCCTCTAACCTACTTCCCTGCTGACACTAGGTCAATGCTTGTTATCGGTTACCGCAGACGTTGTAAGACGTCTTTTGTTAATACGACGACGTTTCCAACTCAATCGAAATGCATCGTACTTTAACTATTACTAGAGGTCCCGCAGTAGTCGAAATTCGACTATAATTAATTGGAATTGCAAGTTTGTACACTATTATGATTGTATTTTATACTTCTATATTCACAAATTTCGCCAAGACTACACTATGAAAAATATTAATAAAGACAAACAATATTTAATCTATTCTCAATTTGACAACAGACGTCAAGAACAAAAGTTTGACAATAAATAGTATGTATGCGTGTGTGCGTCAAATACATGGTATGTAGTGTGTGTAATGTTTTCTTTATTGATTTAATGTATCTTTTATGCATTATTTAAAAAAAATATTAGCATTGTGCACTTCTTCTCTATATTCTCTATAAGTGTGGAAAATTTCATATTCCTCCGTCCGCGCAATTTTCTTAAAAAGAGATACAAAGTTTTTGCTTCACCTATTAATATATAGATTTTATGTCGCTTTAATTTGCCACCATAATATTGTTCGCAGTTTACATATTATTATACATTTCTTGAAAGAATTTAAATCCGCAATCTAAAGCAAAGTTCGCGGGCGGGTAGTCGGGTTATTTTAGCAGGAACGTGAGGAGTATGTGAAGATCTTTTTTATTTATTAGTTATTTTAATATTTCTTCAGGCTTGAATGTGGCTTATAACCGCTTAGCAAGTATGAAAGAGCACTAAATAAAGAAAATGAAAACGTTCGAGATAGCGTCTTGAGTTTATCCAAAAGACCCATTGAAGACTCATTAAATGTATTAAAAACATTTACTAGGACATTATTTCATATCTCGTTCATTCTATTTAATTTCGTTCAAGTACGTGTCATAGCTAATTTTAGGTAAGTCAACTTCATTTCATTCCTCTCTAACTAATTTTTTATGCAGCAAAGTGCGCAAGTAAGAATGATATTTGGCCTACGGACTAGGATTTAGGTCCTAAGTATTATTTCTAAAAAGAAGCCGATTGCCATACTAAAAATAATTAAACCTCGCGAGTAAGCTGCAACCTCATAATATTTGAATCTTTTCCATCATGATTTTTATATTATTGTGGCATCATCACACTACTACCTACCTACCTGTATGTGTTTACGAGAATGCTTCCCTGATAAGTTTGATAGTATTTTGTTTAATGTATTATTTATTTCTAGTTTAACCTTTAAATTGAAGTTAATGTGAGTCAAGGCTTTCATGACTTTACACGTAAGCAATTCAATGAAAGTATATCAACATTGAAATTTCCACGGTTTCAATATTTAGTCACATAACATAAAACTCAATTGAATTTTAATTAATTAATATTTCCTTCGTGCCCATGTAATGAACAAAGTATACGAAAAACTTCAACAGTTTTAGGGTTCCTAGATCATAAATTCATTCAAAAACTCAATGTAGTTTTTCAAAGTCAAGTTCAAGTTTAAATTCACCTTAATTTTATTATGTGCTACGACAGACACAGTATATGAACCACATTAGTACAGGGGTTTCTTTGGCCTAGCTAAGATTTTTCGAATAGCCTTGGCTTGCACTCGAAACCTCACACCAGTTGTACTCGCACTTGTCCAGGGAATTATCCACGGAAATCATTTCATTTTCTTCTTCACCCTGAATGTCCATAGATGAACGACTTTCAGATTGCGAAACAAACTGAATAAATAATATAATACATTTTTGATATGTTTTTTTCTGAGTTGTCGTAACTTTTACTAAATTCCGGTATATATCTACCCATAGAATGCAGTATCCACAGTACAAACTATAGCCGTGATCTAAATAAACCAGGTCAAACAATACAATAACTAGTGCAGAAACCAACGATTGTTATTTTCCGCAAAACCCATTTTTTTCAATCAACATAAATCTTTTTGAATACTTGACACATGTAAACAGGTTGGAAAAAGGAATGTTACTGATTTATAGGGCTCCACACTTACGATAGGTAAATAAATTTTCTACAATAGAGAAATATACTAATTTTGGAAGACAGTTAATATATAAAAAAATGTTAAAAAAAAGTTATGTTCATTTTGCTAAATTATGGTAACAAACAAATCAAAATGGTATTCGTAATGAAATAAAACGTGACTTAAATCTTTCCTTGTATAGATACAAAAGTTTCCCACAACGTAGTAATGTACATACATCCACTCACCATAATATAATATCCGATTTGAAATACTGAAAGCAGTTTGGTGAAAGCAATCTATTTAATTTTGTTCCGGTTTTCGTGGCGCAGGGTTATGAAATATGTAGTTCTAGGTGAGATAGTAAGTATCGGATATATCGTTATGTTAACAGACATCCTTTTTTTCACTATTCATTATTTAATCAATACATCCATCCAATCTATTCAATACATTAATCTAATGAATCTAATTAAGCAAGAATATTTTGTATTTTTAATGAATCTATGAATTAACATTTCCATAAACAAAGTCCAAAAATTTACGCTAAGTGTATATTTAAAATACTACGTCATTCGATAATGATGTGTAGGGGCAACGGGCGCAGCGTCAGCAGGCTGAGTGGGCAGCGTGCCAGCTTTCTGCGCCCTGAGTCACGGCTCCACCAATCACCTCACTACAAGTGCTTGTTAACAAAGCCTCAATGTTTACAATCTTATCTCATAACCCCTCAATACAATTTCAAACAAAGAAGTACAGTTACTTTAATGATTTTCTATTTCATTATAGTATGTACCTATACATAATATATATAAAATTATGAGCTCCATAAAAAAAACAATGCTAATTTCCTTTTCCTTTAAAGAAAGTTCGGGCTCTGCAAACAATATACGCTAAATCATTGGATTTTGTTAAAATAATTGTATTATTATAAATAGCAATACAATGCTTAATATTGCACATTATTTTCAATTTTTTTTTTGTTTTAATTAAGTTTAGTTTGATCCACTATTTGTCTACTGATACTGATCTACTGTTTGTCTAATAATGTAAATGCAAAAGGAAAACTATTTTGGAAAATAATGTTCAGGACCGCCGTTAAAACGCAATGCTGTGGCTTGCAGCCAAGAAGACGTCAAGAGATAATTTGGTGCGAATCTTCTGCGGTGCCAAATGAAGTCATTTGGAATCTCAACCGGAATCAATGGTTAATTTTTTAATATTCATAATTTATTTTTAAAAAGACACCGTCTGAATTGACGTAATTTTCTACCAAGCTTAATGTTTGTAACGCTTTAGCATATTGTGATTCTTAGCCAACTTTTTGTTTTCTTACGAAAAGCAATCTCTTTAATTACTTTTAGTTAACTAGCACACGATTTCTCTATTAGATAACAGAATCTATTACAATCATTGTAATTATGACGGGAGACTAAAGATAGCTTCGAAGCCAAATAACAAATAATAACGTTGGTTTGGCATCATTAACGGAGTGTGAACGGCACTTTAAATAACTTTGAACCATAACTATTATTACAGATTTTATGGTTTAGATTTGTTTATCAAAAAAGATGACGTAAAATCAGTAAAATTTTATTTACCTGTAACTTAAAACCTTTTAAGATTGAATAGTTGATAAGTGAAAGGAACATCAGACTCGTCTTTAGGCTGCGTATGTCCCCAACTATAGATATTAAAAATAAAAAAAAATTAAGCATCTCGCATCTAACAATATTATGTTATTTTTTTGGTATCTCATAAGGCGGTCTCATAATCGTGACGGTAAATGGCTGTGACCATTTTAAGAGATTTGAAATAGTTATCAGTGCTGTGTAGTCATAGAATCGGTACCACCATTCTGCCTATTTCTGCAGTAATCCTTTGTTTGAAGGGACAAGTGTTAAAAGTTAAACATAAGGTAGGCCGTGCGGCCGACTTTCGATAAAGACTAAAAAGGCCTTTCGTCAACTTTTTATTTTTATTTTTTTATTGTATAGACGGGTGGACGAGCTCACAGTCCACCTGGTGCTAAGTGGTTACCGGAGCCCATAGACATCTACAGCGTAAATGCCGCCACCGACCTTAAGATATGAGTTCTAAGGTCTCAGTATAATTGCAACGGCTGCCCCACCCTTCAAACCGAACGCGGCAGAAATAGGCAGGGTGGTGGTACCTACCCGTGCGGAAACACAACAGGTCTTACCACCACTAATTACGCAAATTATAATTTAGCAGCTTTGATTTTTATTACACGATGTTATTCCTTCACCGTGAAAGTCAATCGTGAACATTTGTTACGTACGTATTTCATTAGAAAAATTGGTACCCGCCAGCGGGATTCGAACACCGTTGCATCGTTCAAAACGAATGCGGCCACGACGACTTGAAATACGGTTTACGGTATGACCATTTTTTTAGCATTTTCCTGTGTCGCATGAATTGTTCCACTATACCTATATTTGTATAGAAACTAAAAAATAATATAAATTAAATATTTTACATATAATAGTACATCTATACTTATTATTATATAGTATGTATATAAATATAGTATTTAATAACAAAAAAGAGTTACTAGACATCGTTAGCTACTTAAGTAAGCAATGTGTTATGTCGTTATTTCCTTGAGGATATTGCAACCATAATACTAGTTTTAGTGCTCCGTGGCAGTAAAACGATATTTACGATCATTTTTATGAATAAACTAAATTAAAGTAAACCAGATCTTGGAACGGTTTTAGATATAAAAACGTTAAACAAAATATTGTTAAATGAAAACATTGTAATCATGCGTACCATTTTTTCATTAATTGAGTCGTCTATTATCAAAGGCGGCAATCTGTGCATTTGGACAACAAAATTTTATTGATATGTCGATACAGATTTATTTGAATATAATCGTCTCCTTCAAAGAATACGCTTCAAAACCTGCATTAAATAAAGGTTAATAGTTAACCTGTTATTTATCTAAGATGTCGTTCCGAAGAGTTTTGTGACTGCCGATGGAATACAAAGTCAATAATTCGTTTTTCTGATTTACCAATCATTGTCCAAAAGTCAGATTGCCGCCTTTGATAATAGTCGACTCAATTATTAAAACGGTAAAATTAAATTTGCCGAATCCTCATAAAATAAACAGAGCAAGTGTACAAAACACAAATATAACATAACAGCTATTCGTTGGAAGATAAAACATGATTCTCCATACAATTTACTCCATGGTCGACGTAAGGTCACAGTTGACAAAAGTTTCTACAAATAAATAGTGTTTTTAACAGTAATAATGGTTGGGGAAAAAGTCTTTTCGCATTACAGTATGTATGAACTTGTAATAAAATCTCTTTGGCTATACTATTTGTATCTAGCTGGTTTTGGTATCATTAAAAGTTTAAATTTTAAAGAAGATAACTCCAAATTCAAATTAGGAAAATGTGTGATTTTTATTTATTTTTCGTACTATCAAGATGAGTGAACCTAATGAAGAAATTCGATACATTTTAAAATTTTACTACAAAAAAGATAAAAATGCAACGCAAGCCGCGAGAAAAGGAGCGATGCTTATGGACCTAATGCAATGTCTGTGAGAGTAGCACAAATTTGGTTTAAGCGTTTTCAATTCGGAAATTTTGACATCAAAAATGCACGTGGCTCTGGTCGCCCTATTACGGATAAAATGGATGCCATTTTTGAAAAAGTGGAGCAAGATCGACATATCAGTAGTTACGACGTAGCTGAAGAACTGGGAATTGACCACAAAACAGTTTTGGCGTATTTGAAAAAAACTGGGTACACAAAAAAGCTCGATATTTGGGTACCTCACGAGCTCACTGAAAGAAACCTAATGCACAGTGTATTTATTTGTGATTTTGAAGAAGCTAATGATGAAACGTGGATCATGTACGACAAGAACGTGCGAAAAAGGTCGTGGTCAAAGGCCGGTCAGGCTTCACAGACTGTGGCGAAACCCGGGTTAACTCGCAACAAGGTGATGCTGTGTGTGGTGGGATTGGAAGGGCATTATTCATGATGAGCTGTTACCACCAGGCTGGACCGTCGATTCTGAACTCTATTGCGAACAACTGAGATTAAAGCAAGAATTTGAGAGAAAGCCGCCGGAATTAAACAACAGAAGGGGTGTGGTTTTTCATCATGATAACGCTAGACCTCACACATGTTTAGCCACTCAGAAAAATTTAAGAGAGCTTGGCTGGGAGATGTTAATGCATCTGCCGTATAGTCCTGACCTTCAGATTTCCACCTGTTTCGGTCTCTTCAGAATTCTTTAGGCAGTTTCAGGTTAACATCACGAGAGGACTGTCAAAACCAATTATCGCGGTATTTTGATCAGAAGCCCCAAAATTTCTCTAGCATTGGGATCATGTCGGGGAATCGAAAAGTATGATTATTTCGAGCCAAAAATAGGGAATACGGTGGAACCAACCTCTGAGGACTACAACAGTTCTTATAAAATTATAATAAATAAAAAAACAGTGATGCTGAAAGATAAGAGAATTTGTCGAAATTACTGTCTATTTACCATTACTATCGAAAGGGTTACTACTCCAACAACGAAACCGTGAAAATCCAGTTGCCTAGTTCTGGTGGGTAAACTAATTTAACTTCGATAATTTCATTTCCACGTAACATTCCAAATTCCACCTGTGTAATTTATTTTTGTTGTAAGCCCCTAGACCCTAAACCCTTAATTTATGGAAACTTGCGGTCGAGGGTTTCCTAAATAAATCATTCGCGATATTTGCTCATGACCTACAAAGCCTAGTCTTACACGCCCGAAGTCAATTTCGAAAGGGTCCTTTTATTTCATGCTGTTCAATTAATTATTCAATTCAATAATTTAATTAGGCAATAAAAAGGAAAAGCTACCCTGAGTGCTCATTACTGTAAACAGTTAATACAATTTACCAGTTCGTTGACGGAGACGTTGTGAAAGACACCAAATATTGTATCACGTTCGTAAATATGTATTTCCTTTAGTTCTTCTTTCTCGCGAAGAATTAATTCAAGTATTTTTAATAACATTTTTACACAGTGTTGTTTTGCAGAGTGTTATATTAAAACTTTGGAATGAACAGTAATTGTGAATTCAAAATTTACCTAATAGTTAACAAAACGAATTGTCTGAACGACGATCGGACGACAATTCAGAAATCAGAAATATCAGAATTAAGTATAACGTAAATCTTCTCGTTTCTAGCAGTTTTAAATAAAGGAGCCAATTTTGTTGATTCGCTATTAAGTTTGAATAAATAAATTTCAAATATTTAAGCATGTTAGATATCCCTATTATTACTATGTTTAACTCGAATATTTAATTATTTTCAATACACGTTTTGATTCAAATGTTTCCTTTGTCTTTTGTCTAAAGATTTTCAAACAATTCCATCAAATATTCCGTGGTATATATACATTGATTTATTTAGGAACCGGTGACAAAAACCTTATTGTCTTGTAATAATTAGTGTATATACAGAAAATATAACCATAAATACAACGGAAGTGTGGCAATCTTTTCTTGGTTTGATGTCGATGGTAAATAATTGAACTAATAGCTTATGATTGAGGAATTACTGGTGGCTCGGAGACCTTTCCAGTTTCACCAGGACAGGTGAACGAGTAAGGGGTCAATCAATAAGGCTTGGAAGCATAGTCAATTGCTAACAGAGGAATAAATCTTGTGCTACATTCTGCGGTATAATTCAAAGTAATCTAACAAATTTGCGAGAGTGGGTTCGACTTTCAAATTCAAATAAAACAACGATGCTAAGCATGTGGCCGGAATAACTAATGAAAATTTTAACAAATATTAAGTGAAATTGTTACATTAATCTTTAACGTTCCCGACCCAAGGACCATGCTACATTACGAAATTAAACCACAGATTCTTTGTAACTGTGAGGACGATAATGAAAACATCGTTAAATACACTGAATTAAAGTTTAATATCTAGATTAAGATCTAGATTTAATTCTAGCATAGCTTGAACTTCGACATAAATGTGTTAATCAAAGTACTACGAATTGTTCCACAGCATAATATACCTATACCGATTAATAAAACACCGTTTGATACTGAATCGATAATAGTCATATAATGCCAGATATCACCTCTGAAAGGCCATCAACAATAACTATAGGTCCATTTTTTTTAAGTATAGACAATATTAATAATAAAATGAGTTTTTTTGAGCCGCAACTTATTATATATCATCATAATCGGTTGCTCTTGGCAGAACAGTCGTGGTCATGTGGAATTCTTGCTCATTAAAGCCTTGACAGATGTTTTCCACAGTTTGCGTACCGAGGCCTGGCGCACACACTCGTTAGGTGGGGTTTCAGTAAGGTCTTTCACCTGATCAGTCCAACGCATGGGGATTCGTCCACGAGATTTCTTACCATTGACCCTACTCTGAACAACAAGTTTCTCGATAGACTCTGCTGGCCGACGCGATTATTATATATAATTGAAACAAAATTCCTCATACTAGGTAAACCTGTCCTATGGGAGTAGATACAATACATCAAATTTAATGGCTATGGAAATGAAAAGCGTTAATAATGAAACAGTCAACAACTGGTACAGACAAGGAATGCGTCGACACGTACATCGTAATCAAATCTACAACTTAATGTATTAAACTCTAATTTATTGTACCATAGTAAGGATTTGCGAGCGGTTCTAAATTTGTACAGCGCACATAGTTTCAATGTATTTTTTTAGTATCCTTATTTTTTTTTACATTTCAACTGACTGTTTTCACGGAGGTCGGCAATTCCTAGAAAACTTGAGAGAACTCCTAGAGAACTAAAATTTGAGAATTTCGTACATGTCTGGTAGAAAGAATACTCAGACGACAAAATCTATATCTATCTATACGTGAAGCAAAAACTTTGTATCCCTTTTTACGAAAATTGCGCGGACGGAGGAGTATAAAATTTTCCACACTTATAGAGAATATAAAGAAGAAGTGCACAATGCTAATATTTTTTTAAAATAACGTATAAAAGATACATTAAATTAATACAGAAAACATTACACACACTACATACCATGTATTTGACGCACACACGCATGCATACTATTTATTGTCAAACTTTTGTTCTTGACGTCTGTTACGTGACGTCTGAGAATAGATTAATATTGTTTGTCTATGTTAATATTTTTTAAAGTGTAGTCTTGGCGAAATTTGTGATTATAGAAGTATAAAATACAATCATAATAGCGTACAAACTTACAATTCCAATTAATTATAGTCGAATTTCGACTTCTGCGGGATCTCTAGTCATGTCAGATAGCTATTGACGTTACATTCCTCTAGGCGTATATTAGATCGCATGGTCACTGGAGGCAGGGCGTGTTCATGTTCCGTGTTACTATTTAGCTTTAGACCGGACTGTCTTTGTACTGATTTGAAATTAAAAAAAGGCGCGGTGTAAAATTGCGTGTGTATTGTTCTCATAACAAACAGGATAAATTTTACCATTTCAGTTGACAATTTATGTTCCGTGATACAGTTTAGTTTTAGACAGGAATGTCTGTAGGCTGGTTTTAAATTAAAAAAGGCGCGGAGTGGAATTGCGTGTGTGTATTGTGCTCATAGCAAACAAGACTAATTTTACCGTTTGATTTGATAATTGAAATTTAGTTAATTAAAAAAAAACAATTCAAATAAAAAATGTTGGCATTCATGTAAGATAGTAAAACGACTATACTCTTTATTGCTGCTGTGAAGCGTGCGTCCTATTTTGCAAAGCTGGATAACTGTTGTTCCTACAAAACCAAGAGTTCGACCTCATGTCTATAGATCGAGCGTTATCGCTAAATATTATACTATCGATAATCTGGGATTATACCCTGCACAGCGGACCGGGATTTACTAGCAATTAATAAATTAATTTGAACCAAAAGGAAATCGTATTTTGAGCAAAATAAAACAAGTTAACCGGTAGACCGTATAATCCAAACGAATTTTTAGAAGAGCGCTCTAATTAAAAATAATCAAAAATATATTTTGTTTACTGCATTGATGGATGAACGGGTTCACGGACTAATGTTAGTAAAGTGATAACAGGAACCCTGAAATATGAGTTCGGAGCCTCAACTGTATTTTCACCGCTGTTCGACCCTTCAAACCGCTACGCATGACTGCTTCACGGCAGAAATAGAAAGAACAGTGCTACCTACTCGTGCAAGCTTGGTAGGCAGCGGCTTGGCTCTGCCCCTGGCATTGCTGAAGTCTATGGGCAACGGTAACCACTCACCATCAGGTGGGCCGTATGCTCGTCTGCCTACAAAGGCAATAAAAAAAAAATTAAAAAAAATGCGTCATACCTCTAGTAAATGGTGGTTGGGAATCGTAACACATTAGTATAACACTCAGAGAAATCTGCTGCCCACATTCCGGTGAATCCCTTAGTCGCTTTTACGGTACCCACGAGAGGAAATGGGGTGTTGCTATTCTTAGCATATACCACGCAGTTGTTTTCTTCAACGAAAACATTTAACGTAAATGAATTTGTTATAAAAAAAACTTAAATCCATAAAATGACCTTAGTTATTTCCACGTTAGCTTGTAAATTTATTTTCAAAACTATAAATCTATATATATAAAAATGAATTGCTGTTCGTTAGTCTCGCTAAAACTCGAGAACGGCTGGACCGATTTGGCTAATTTTGGTCTCGAATTATTTGTGGAAGTCCAAAGAAGGTTTAAAAGGTAGATAAATATGAAAATGCTCAGAATTAAATAAAAATAACAATTTTGTTTTTCCTTTGATGTGTCCCCCGTCGAACGGATTCCTTTTGTTTGTTTTAAGTTTACTTTATACAAAAGTTTAGGTATTTTATTTATCGATTGAGGCACTACGAAGTTTGCCGGCTCAGCTAGTTTTTAATAAAACTACTTTTGTACAATTTTTGTCTCTCGTGGTTCAAATTAAACCTTGTTAAATTTGGCTTTTCCTTCAACATGACAAAATAAAGTATTTGTTAATATTTCGGTTAAATTATGGCTACAGTTTTAAACACAATAAGCTTTGTTTGAATTGTTGAAAGAATTTTCGGGATCCTCAAGTAATTACAAAAAAAAAACAGATATGCTAGGATTTGGGGTCAATATTATAAACATTTTCATTTCACAGTTTTACAGAAATAATGTTGAACAATTAAAAAAATAATTTGAGTACATTGAAAATACTTCAGAAATACATTATATTAAACCTAAAAAGAAAACGGGATCAGATTTTTGAATAAATACTATTCAAAGATCGTTGTTTAAAAAAATTCAGAGAAAGAAACGTGCGTTTTGGACGCGAGTTTGTTAAATAACCATATTTTAATCCTCGTGGTATCCTTATAATTTGCCTATCCTTGTTATCTGAACTACACATTATAAATTTGTCTTAGCTGTGCACATTCAGTTAATACTGTACCTCCTATCATTACGTATATGCGATGTCGCTGCTGCCCAATTCGTATGTTAAACACTGGTTAACTGTCACAAATCATGTTATTTATGTCACACTATTTTTAATTACGAAGTGTTTTAAACGTTCATTGAATAAAACAATTTTTTAATGTTCGTTCGCTCAACGTTACTCGAGAGGCACGCGTGAATCCACGTGCAATTCCGCGAGAAAAATATGAATATGCAGTTGTATATTGTGATGTGGAGTGAGCGATACTGACGCGTCGAGGAGCGTGCGCACCCTGGCTCTCGACGGACTCAACTGTAGGGCTTCAGAGCCGCGGGGGCGGCGCGCCCACGCTCGATAACGCTGCCTTCCCAGCGCCCTCCCACATTACAAAATCATTTATAAAATTCAACATTTTTTTTTATTATATTTCGACTTCATATCTTTTTTCATTTCGATGAATAAATAATTCGAAACTACTAATAATAACACGGTACCTAATGTAAGTGAAACCGTCTACGTAATGACCGCTTTAAATAAATACGCCCACGATTTAACGACCATTATTACCATATTACATTATAATTTGCCTTCAAAAAGTTTTACTGTCATACCTAAGCTTTTAATATTGACAAATAATGTTCTGGCACCTATAAAAAAAAGAAACAGGTTTGTTTATTATTTTTATTTAAAAATTTACGCTATTTACAAGCGTGTCTTAGTCAGAGAATCGCAATTTTTGTACCCTGTAAGCTAGCTTGCCGGCTCATTAAGATGGTCACTCGTGCATGATACTCAAGTTCTCATGGATCGTTTGGAACATACGAAAGGCCTTCAATTCTCTCTGTGTTTTGTACGATATGCACCATTGGAGGTGGAATTGTTTTAAATAATTATTCTTATTTGAACTGGACTCAATCATACGAATAGAACAATGAACAATTTTATATAGTTCAATCACATTCACATTACAACTGATGATAGTTTCCGTAGCATTTCGTAGCATATCTGTAGAAGCGTAGCATTTTTTTAACCTTATAATCTCCTCAGATATCAATATATATTACAGCCTACTTTCTCATATTATCATATTGAACGAATGTCTTTTGTGTGCAAAGGAAAGTAAACGTCCTATAATAATGTTATAAAAACGAGTTAGCGAGAGTATAGCTACCGCGATATTTATATTTGAGATCATAAGTAATACATACATTAATCGTTCGCTGATATAAATTCAATAATTACAATTTAAACTTACGAATAAATGCCACAATTTTTTTTCGTATTGCAGTGTCTGTTTATATACAATCTTGAAAAAACTACTTTTGACAGGAAATCCCTACACACTATGACTATTAAAAATAATAATTCTGAAATCTCGTTAAGGCTCAATGTGACGCATGATTTGAAATAATAATTAATTAAACATTGGAAGCAATTAATCACTCTACGGCTGCTAGTATCATCATCTATATACATATAATAAATCAGTAGAATTCTGTGTGTCTGCACTCGGATGAAAAATGGAAAGAAAGTAATAATAGTAACTAGAGAAGAGTAATAAAACAAACTTTAAAATTATTTTGTCTGTCTTTTTGTTTGAATACCCACATCTCCGGAACTACTGGGCGGATTTCCAAAATTATCCACATCCAGATCATTTTTGGAATCTATACTGCTAAATGTTAGAATTTAAATAGCAAATAATTATAATATTATTAGCACGATAGTAATTTTGTCTGTTTGTTACGGTGTTCCACGGCCAAACAGCTGAACCGATTTTGACGAAATTCGGTGTTGAAATAGTTTGAATCCATGGAAAGTATATAGGCTACCTTTTTTCCCACTTCTGAACACGGATCTCCGTCCACTTGATATATAGTGAAGCCCACACGGACGAAGCTGCAAACTTAAAGATAGTCAAGAAATAATTAATCAATATAATATTTACATGAAATTCGAACCTGATTGAAACGTTGTTGAGGGGAGCTTACAGATAACATCATTAATCACTGTTGAAAGTACTGGTTGATTGTTAATAAAATACCATGTATTTTGAATCTGCAGACCGGTTACCAGACTTAAAATGTAAAAAAATTATCTTAGCTATCGTATTTTGTTGAGGGTAGGTAAATGTACCTTTTACGGACGGATGATAGGAAGAAGCAAGTAGCTCTAGATGGCTACAGTCATCATCATCATCATCAGGCAGTAATAGTTCACGGCTGGATATAAACCTCTCCAACTGCATACCACTGAGCACGATTCTCGGCTTCTCTAATCCAACTCTTGCCAGTCATCCTGCATAGCTCGTCAGTCCACGGACCCTGAGGGCGTCCTGCACTACGTTTGCCAATTCACGGTCTCCACTCAAGAACACGTTTATCCATCCGGTTATCGGTTTTGCGGCTAATACTTTACTGATGGTAGGACCTCGTGTGAGTCCGCACGGGTAGGTACCACCACCCTGCTTATTTCTGCCGTGAAGCAGTAATGCGTTTCGGTTTGAAGGGAGGGGCAGCCGTTGTAACTATACTGAGACCTTAGAACTTATATCTCAAGGTGGGTTGCGCATTTACGTTGTAGATGTCAATGGGCTCCAGTAACTACTTAACACCAGGTGTCTAAGGTATCTAGGCAATAAAAAATAATAAGGCCAGCCCCTATGCTGTGTCGTCAACTTTGGATCTCTGTTGGATCAGCTCGTTCCGGATTCGACTCTTCAAAGAAACTCTAAGCATAGACCTCTCCATAGCTCGCTGAGCGGCTTTATGCTTGTGGACCAGCATAACCGTGAGTGTCCACGTCTCGCACGGTCGCAGACGCGTTTTTTTTTTCTGATAAAAAGCCAAACTGACTATAATCGTTAAGATATCCTTATCATTATGTAAAAAGGCCGTATTGTCAACAAATTGTCGAAAATAATAAAAGGTTAAATAACTCAAACTTTTGATTGGAACCCATATGGTGGTTTTTTTTGTAAACTACCACACGAGTGTGATATAATATTAAGAGCCACTAGTATGTATTGCTTAATTTTTTTGTATCACGCTATGTTAAATATCTGTACTAACCAATGTCTATTAGTATCTGTATTATGTTTGCTCATTTCCGTTTCCTATAAAATCTGTCACTCTGTCATTCAAGGAAAAATATAATAGTAATATGTTCTTTCTGCAAAAAAATGTGTATTAATAAAAGAATCCAATAGCATCCAAAATATAGTAAGCTCCTATGATAAACAAAATATCAAAAGTCAAAAACAAAAATTTCTAAATAACCGCTTACCTCTAATCTCGGCTATACCAAACATGGCTCTGCACTATTCTAGTTTTTAAATTTATTATTTAACCTCAAATGTAAATCAGCTCATGCGGTAACTCGTTAACATCACGTAGTGCAGTAAAACCAAACTAAAGAGACGACATGCAACGGTATAAGTCCTGCATTTATAGTTGTAAAAACAATTGGTCGCATAATGCAGCGGTACTGCGGACAGAGGGATAGCATACACTTAATGTATGAAAAAGAAATGAAAAAATAGTAAAATTCTATTTTGTAATAAATAAAAAATTCAGACACAGATTATATTTCATTGTTTATTAGCTATAAATAAAGTTTACGTTACATTCAATAATTTTTTGAAAATGTTTTCATTTTAAATTTAAAATTTAAAAGACTAAACCCTGATGTGGCGTGCTGGATGCCGATAGCATCGCTGCCAACGGTACAGGGAACAGCCTACTGACCGAACGACGTTGAACTATACATAACTGCAGCCAAGTTTATGCCGTCCTCGTTTCACACACGTAACGCTCCATTTGTCACTATGTCCTTAGGCTTCTGGCAAACTTCGGTACAACTACGTCGGTCAGATTATCGATGATTCAACTCACGAGTTGTTTGAAACCTTTACAGATAAACTGGCATTCTCTGTATCAGATGTATATTTAATTTAGATACTCACTTGTGCTGCTCGTTAAGCCCTCACAAAATTGAGTACAATGTATACAATTTTAGGTCATGTTGACTTGAAAGAGATCATCCCAGATTTCCAGAATAAAGAAGACAAACCTATCTATCGTTAAACAAGTGTTTATTATTGCTGTTTGCGTTTCAAATACTTTCAATAATTACTATTATTATTAGTATTCTTTTCTTTTTCTATACTCATCAACTATTATGTACCTATTATATTATACATTTGTACATTATATTGCTTAATACCATTAGATTATCATTGTTATTGTTGCTTAAATTAATGAACGAGGTCCCGACCCACCTATAGACACCATAACGTAAATGCCATCACCCACCCAGATTGGTGGTAGGATGTCCAATGATGGTAGGTCTTGTGAGTCCACATGGGTAGTTATCACCACCCCGCCTATTTCTGCTATAAAGCAGTAATGCGTTTCGGTTTGAAGGGTGGACTATACTTGAGACCTTAGAACTTATATCTGAAGGTGGGTGGCGCATTTACGTCGTATATATCTATGTGCTCCAGTAACCACTTAATACCAGGTGGGCTGTGAGCTCGTCGACCCATCTAAGCAATAAAAAAAATACGTTTTTCATTCTATTAGGAATGCGAACAATCAGCAGGAAATTCAGGGACTGCTCTTTCCCAGATAAATCTACTTAATCTATAATACCATATTCTACATAGCAATACAGAAAGCAAATATTTTAAATCAGTACACATACTAAGTACGACTTGCAATAGTAGAAACAGGTCTTTGTTATTCTGTTTAACTAATCTATTGAATTTTGATTGAAAATTAACTTAAATAGATTATTAATACTAACATTAAATTAAATAAATAAGTTAGAATTGTATGAGTATTAAGTTAGCTACTTAATGTTTGTAGATTTCCTAATAAACAGTTAAGTATGGCAGTGAATAGCGTCTTATTATATAACACACCGTATTAAATTACCATACACATGCATTTCCTGGTTACAGCAAAAAAAAACACAATAACTAACCACTGCAGTAGCTGGCTTTAATATTTTATGTAGGATTTAAAATATATAATAGGTACTAAGAGGTAATATTTAATTTTATACAGAGCTTAAAATCTACTGCCTCCGTAGATATTTAGCACTAGAGCTAATATGTGTTTACATATAAATTTGTGTACATACTTAGTCTGGCCATAAATACTGTTACAATTAAAAATAAACAAAATATTACATTTGAATTTGGAACCTGTAATTTTTATATGATTGCTCATTGAGTTTTCTCATTTTGGCGCCAATACATTGTACAATATTTTGCGATATTAAAATGGAGTGGGGTGATAAAGAGAACCGAATCGCTGTGATTGCATTACACAAAGTAGGTATGGAGCCAAATGCAATTTTTAAAACTCTCCACACGCTTAGTATTAGTAAAATGTTTGTGTACCGGGCTATTAATAGGTGCAATGAGACCTCTGTTTGTGACAGAAAAAGATCTGGCCGTCCACGTAGTGTTCGTACGAAAAAGGTGGTCAAAGCAGTAAGGGAAAGAATTCGAAGAAATCCTGCACGAAAGCAAAAAATTTTATCTCGGGAGATGAAGACAGTCTAGAACCATGTCGCGTATTTTAAAAGATGACTTAGGACTTGCAGCCTATAAGAGACGTACTGGTCATTTCTTAACTGATAATTTAAAAGAGAATAGGGTGGTAAAATCGAAACAACTACTGAAGCGGTACGCAAAGGGAGGTCATAGAAAAATTTTGTTTACGGATGAGAAAATTTTTACAATTGAGCAACATTGTAACAAACAAAATGACCGTATTTATGCTCAAAGCTCTAAGCAAGCTTCCCAATTAGTCGACAGAGTGCAACGTGGGCACTATCCAACTTCAGTGATGGTTTGGTGGGGTATTAGCTATGAAGGAGTGACTGAGCCATACTTTTGTGAAAAAGGTATCAAAACATCGGCACAAGTGTATCAAGATACCATTCTTGAGAAGGTAGTGAAGCCCCTTAACAACACCATGTTCAATAATCAAGAATGGTCCTTCCAGCAAGACTCGGCGCCAGGTCATAAAGCTCGGTCTACGNGGGGTATTAGCTATGAAGGAGTGACTGAGCCATACTTTTGTGAAAAAGGTATCAAAACATCGGCACAAGTGTATCAAGATACCATTCTTGAGAAGGTAGTGAAGCCCCTTAACAACACCATGTTCAATAATCAAGAATGGTCCTTCCAGCAAGACTCGGCGCCAGGTCATAAAGCTCGGTCTACGCAGTCTTGGTTGGAAACAAACGTTTCGGACTTCATCAGAGCTGAAGACTGGCCGTCGTCTAGTCCTGATCTTAATCCGCTGGATTATGATTTATGGTCAGTTTTAGAGAGTACGGCTTGCTCTAAACGCCATGATAATTTGGAGTCCCTAAAACAATCCGTACGATTGGCAGTGAAAAATTTTCCCATGGAAAGAGTGCGTGCTTCTATTGATAACTGGCCTCAAAGTTTAAAGGACTGTATTGCAGCCAATGGAGACCACTTCGAATAAGCTTTTTATACTTTAAATTGTTTTATATTTATGTATTAAACCAACACACTGTAAAAGTAAGAAATGTTATTTGCTATAGAAATTTTTTGTTTTTCCTTTGTCTCAGTATTTATATCAAGACTAGGTATATTATACTTAAAATTCGATAGATGATGTGTAGGCAAGCGATTGGTTGTACACATGGCATTGCTGATGTCCATTAGCGGTGGTGACTACCTACCATCATGTGGGCCGTATACTAATAATTGTTATTTCAGAATTATTAAGCTGCATTAGGGAAATAGTTTTTCACTGTTTTTAGACACTCGGGTGATATTAGCAAGCAAAGTAAAATCGAATTTATTTAAAAAAAAGCCTTCGCATCCATTTTATTTCCGTGGACGAAACAGGAAAATGAGGATATCGATTTCGACTCTAACATTTATATTTTTAGCCCGACTATAAATCGCTGATGCCCCTTTCGTTATAAGGACGTTTGAGGGATGAAATGCAATATGAAAACGTTTATTAGAAAAAATATCGAAACCCGTATTACCATTGAACGTTTTTTTTTTTTTTTTTTATGATTGAAAGTTTACTGGTGGCCCGAAGGCCTTTCCAGTTTCACCAGGACATGTGGGCGAGCAAAGGCTCAACCAAGAGGGGTGGGATTTGCTAACAACTGCCCGAGCGCCTCCGAAGGAGACCTAACAACTCAAGAGCAATTGTTTCGCAAATGAATCTACTACCGGATCGGAATCGCGACCCGCTGAGAAGATCCGGCGAGAAACTCAGCGGGCTGATGCATGGGTTATGTTGCACGTCGACCTCTTTGTCGAGTTCGACGAGTACGGTTACCGGGGTCCCTAAGCCTGCCCCTAGTATTAGAGCTGAAGGCATCTAATGCAAAGGTTATTGGATCTGATGGATCCGTAAGGACGTGTCTAGGGCGTCGACGGTGACTGGCTCCTGCATGATCAGGATTCGGGGAGTAGTCAGCGGCGGCAACGATAAGGCGATTATCATGACGCATAGCCTTATCGAAGTATCGTTCCGACGCTGACTTCATGTATTTCCGAATTGATTCGAGGCCCAGGTCGTCGTGTAGGTCAACGTTCCTCACGAACCACGGAGCCCCGACAGCTAACCTGCAAAAGCGGGATTGTAGGGATTGGAGGGTGTCTATGTGTGTGCGGGCCGCGTGAGCGAACACCACACTCGCGTAAGTCATGACGGACCATTGAACGTGCAAGCCACCTTACAACATTGAACACGTTCGTATAATGGTACGTACAAGCGGCCCGCTCCGGCTCCGCTCGGGTCTTTAACAAAAATTTCAACTATATTTGACGTTGTTTTATTTTTTTAAATAAAATAACACTTATTGCGGCATAACTATAATACATATTATTATGCTGTCGCGACACTTTTTGTAAATAATAATGTGTACTATAAGTCGTAGTACATTATTTTATTCTATCATCAATAATTTTCGCAGGGCACGCGATGTAAAGAATATTTTACGTAATTTTTTTACACCTTGGGTTACATTGTTGGAGTTTTAGTAAGGATCCCTAATTTTTTTCAAAAACATTATAACCTATGTCACTCGGAAATAGTGTAGCTTCCAAACAGTGAAAGAATTTTTCAAATCGGTTCAGTAGTTTCGGAGCCTATTCAATACAAACAAACAAACAAACAAATCTTTCCTCTTTATAATATTAGTATTGATAACGCACGCACCGTTAAGATGATGTTCCGGAGCACTTAAGAATGCATCCTGTTTGTGTTGTTTAGTTGGACGGCAGTACACATGCTTGCGTCATGGATCAATGCGGCGGTGGAGTCGGACGTAACATGGCAGAAGCACTATGGAGACTGCGGGGCGGACGTACAAAACTTCTGACCGCCATAGGCGACGATGCCGATGGAAAATACTTAGAAGAGATTGCACCAGGCCTGATACTGAACGGTTTGTTTATATGCTATATTGCTGTTCTAGGCTATGGTATTCTTAGCTTAGCACTAAACATACCATAACCGGTCAAATGACCCATTTTGAACTTTTGCATTGAAAATGCACGTATGATCTTATTGCTTTTGTACGGACTTCATGACTTTTTCTTACCAATTAATCTACAGTTATTATACTATTTTTTTGTTTTGTTTTGTTTATTTTGAGTAATATTTGTCGCTATGATAGAAAAGGTACCAGTAAGTGTTGGTATGATTAGTGTTAGGTAGTAGTATCGAGCAATGCGATTGTGCCTGTGTTCAAATCTTGCAGCTAGCAATTTCTCTAATAAGATATAGAGCCAACCCATGTTCACGAATACATCACGTTATAGTCGGAACAATGGTTTAGAAACACCAAGAATAAATATTTATCCGACACTTCGACCCTCCAGGTGTATTTTGTACTAATTCCCCTATATCCGCTACTCGTGATATTTAAACACCACCTGCATGATTTTAAATTAAGCGTCTATAAAAATCTTAGTCCGGATGTTCATTGTCATTATTATGTCCATTATGTACCTTGCTGGGCCATCGTATCCATAAAGTAAAAATGTGATTCTCCCTTAAATAGCCTCGAAGTCGCATCAATCAAGTTTAATTTTTCTTCAAGTACTTACTTTCAGGAGCTTTCAAGTGCCAAAATGCGCGGACAAGGCCCAAGGCTTACTGGTGGTAGGACCTCTTGTGAGTCCGCGCGGGTGGGTACCACCACCCTGCCTATTTCTGCCGTGAAGCAGTAATGCGTTTCGGTTTGAAGGGTGGACTATACTGAGATCTTTGAACTTATATCTCAAGGTGAGTGGCGCATTTACTTTGTAGATGTCCATGGGCTCCAGTAACCACTTAACAACAGGTGGGATGTGAGTTCGTCCACCCAACTAAGCAATAAAAGAAAAGAAAAAAAGAAACACGCCCCGAGTAAATTTCTAGCTGAGTTTTAAATTATTGAAACTTAGAATCTGTATTTGAAGAGCCAATAAAAATGTCCGTGGAGTTTTACTATTACTACACACTCAGTTAATCTAATTTATAAACAGGATGCGTCGTAAAGAACGGTCGAACACCAACATATGCGGCAGTGATGGATTCCCGGGGAGAATGCCTTCTAGGTCTCGGCGACATGGCATTACACAATGACATCACCGTCGACAGGGTGAGACCTAATTTGTTACGTTAAAATACACGGATCAACACCGTTGGATATTTTTTTAATTAAGGAATTGTAAGCGCTTATTTTCTTTATTCTGAGCAAGCTTAGGCATAGAAGTGACTTATAGACACACTTAAAATTCAATATCAAGCAATGTGACAATGCTGGGACTCAATTCCGGTTATAAAATACCTACCAATTCTCTGAAGTACATACGTAACAGATGTGACTATTTCCACGATAAATATTGAGAAATCAAACTACTAAAAATTGTATAAAGTGCGGTAGGTAATACAAGTGAGAATATTGTAAGCCCGCACGGATAGGTTCCATCAAAATCTCTTATTTTGGCAGTAAAGCAGTAAGACCAGTGGCGTACCTAAGGGGGGGCGGTGGGTGCGGTCCGCACCGGGCGGCACTTAGCCTGGGGCGGCATTTTAGCATTTACTTTTAGTTGTATAAAGCAATTTATTCATTTCATATTTATTTTCTTTCTTGAATAATAAATGATTATTATGATTATTATAAGTTTAATATTTGATTTATATAAATTATGATTAACTACCTATATGATTTCGAATATTATTCATCGGTGTATATAAATGCATATTAGTGTAAATTTTGAATTCAAGAACAAGGTAATAATTTGATTTTATTCTATTCATTAAAATTCTTTGAATTCGTAAAAGTATCTTTTCGATTTTGTTCGGAAATTTTTCCTAACTAAATTTTTTTAATATCAATTTATAAATGTCATTTCTTTTGAAAAGTTTATATGATTACTTTGAAGTAATATATCAATATTTTTTTATTCATCGATTTTTCTTTTGAAAAGCAGGGCCGGCGGAAGGCGGTCTGCTAGGTCTGCAAAGCATTAGGGCGCCGGCATAAGAACTATCTTTTTCAAACAACAAAATCTAAACGAGACAAAACAAAAATACTGACGAAGTTACAATTTCAGAACTCGCAAATAGATAAATATTCTCAGTCCGTTTTGAAGAATTGTATTTGGATTGATAAATTGCACCGCTCATATGCCCGTGTAAACTACCAGTTGACATGGACTTGGCATTATACACGATTTTTCTAGTATGAAAGCTAGAAGAGTAGATATTATATAAATATGTTTACGAGTGCATACAAATAAGTCTAAAAAATTTACTCTGTGTATTAATTAATATTGATTAAATAACTTAATAATTTATTTATGTGTATTAATTTATAAAAACCACTATTTGATTGACTTATAATAGAAAGGGCGGCAGACTGGAGATCGCCCCGGGCGGCAAAAGTTCTAGGTACGCCACTGAGTAAGACATTCCGATTTGAAGGGTATGACTACAGTTATACAATCCAATTGAGACGTATGTGTCAATATAGGCTAGCCATAAAAAATAATTTCAATCATTAAATTTCTGCAGGTTAACAATAATATGACGGTATTAGAAAAGGCTCCACTTGTAGTTCTCGATGGCAACGTCCCACAAATTACTATGGACCATGTCTTAGAGCAATGTCAACGTCTTCGAAAACCTGGTAAGTTTCTAGAACGCTTACTGGTGGTAGGACCTCTTGAGAGTCCGCGCCGGTAGGTACCACCACTGCCTATTTCTGCCGTGAAGCAGTAATGCGTTTCGGTTTGAAGGGCGGGGCAGCCGTTGTAAATATACTGAGACCTTACAACTTATATCTCAAGGTGGGTGGCGCATTTACGTTGTAGATGTCTATGGGCTCCAGTAACCGCTTAACACCAGGTGAGCTGTGAGCTCGTCCACTCATCTAAGCAATAAAAAAAAACGCTCTTGAGACTGTATAGCATAGAAATGAAATAGCATTCATGTGCGAACTTTCCTAGCCTCAAATCGCAATTTCAATTTCTAGCAATTTGTCTGTGCTCGTGCTCTGCAGGTTATTTCTGCTTTCGCAATATAAATGCCCAACAATGTTGAAGAAACGGTGAATAAAATATATATTCAACCACATTCTTTAGATTAAAAAGGAAAAGGAAAACATATTTATCTAAAATAAGTATTTAATATGCTACAAATTTCTGCCACATTAAATAGCATTAAGTGTCATGATTACCCTAAATTTCAAGAAAAACTTTTTAAATACGTTTAAAATATTAAAAAGGAAAATAGATTATAGAATTAAACTGTCCTTAGTAAAATTAAAAAATTGAAACAAATGTTCAATGAGTTTCAATTATCGTACAAAGTACTAAGGCCTCAATATTTCTAAGTACATCTTTTACTTTTGTCTTTATCTTAGTAATCGTTTGGTAAAACTACAAACTGCTTAAAACTATAATTAAATTACATACTAAATGCCAATTAATTCATTTGGACGGATTTTTATTCGGAGATTCTCGTCAGACTTGTAAGAACATTTTTAAGTATTGGACCATTAATGATCTGGATATAATCACAATAAAAATTAAGTAAAAAAATATTATATGTATATAGTGTGATGAATTGTAAATAATATTAACATGACCACTATTATGGTAAATATGTATGATCAATTGTAGACATAAATGTCATGAAACAAACAAGGTCTATGGAAATTTTTGTGACAATTCAATACTCAGTGCAGCTTGTAATGAATAGTGTAAGTGTCGATTTTATTTTTGGTTAGCAATCAAAACCACATCATTTCCACTGACGCTGTTGCTGTTGCTGCAATTGGTCCCGGAGTTGGTTAAGGGTGTGTTCAGGTTGACTATGTTGCATTTGAGCGACAAGATTTTTCGCCTCCAAGCGAAGTTTATATAATTTTCGAAACTCCAAATACAGGAAAATCGATGCCAAACCTGTAATACAACAAAACAAATATATGAGTCGTCTATTATCAAAGGTGGCAATCTGTGCATTTGGACAAAAAAATGTTATTGATATTTCAATACAGATTGATTTGAATATAATCGTCTCCTTCAAAGAATACGGTTCAAAACCTGCATTAAATAAAGGTTAATACTTAACCTGTTATTTATCTAAGATGTCGTTCAGAAGAGTTTTGTGACTGCCAATGNTTTGAATATAATCGTCTCCTTCAAAGAATACGGTTCAAAACCTGCATTAAATAAAGGTTAATACTTAACCTGTTATTTATCTAAGATGTCGTTCAGAAGAGTTTTGTGACTGCCAATGGAATACAAAGTCAATAATTCGTTTTTCTGATTTACCAATAATTGTCCAAAAGTCACATTGCCGGCTTTGATAATAGTCGACTCATATGAACATGGTATTCCCGCCCACTCCATTTGTAAAAATATTAAAGTTTATACATGTCATAGATAATATGAAACTCTCCAAAATTTAATTGGTTTATAGATATCTATGCGACTAGCTTTAGCTTTCTTTAAAAACTGATTCTATAGCTAGGTACTAAAAGTCGAAAGCATAAAAAAATGAGTTGTCGTGGCCTAAAGGATAAGATGTCCGGTACATTCGTATCTAGCGATGCAACGGTGTTCGAATCCCGCGGGCGGGTACCAAATTTTTTAATGAAATACGTAGGAAATTAGAAAATGTTCAGGGTTGACTTGCATGGTGAAGGAATAACATCGTGTAATAAAAATCAAACCCACACAATTATAATTTGCGTAATTACTGGTGGTAGAACCTCTTGTGAGTCCGCACGGGTAGGTACCACCACCCTGCCTATTTCTGCCGTGAAGCAGTAATGCGTTTCGATTTGAAGGGTGGGGCAGCTGTTCTAACTACACCGAGCCCTTAGAACTCATATCTCAAGGTGGGTGGCGGCATTTACGTTGTAGATGCCTATGGGCTCCGATAATCACTTAACACCAGGTAAACTGTGAGCGCGTCCACCCATCTATGAAATAAAAAAATATAAAAAAATCAAAATGTTTTCATAGATCTGATTGTATGCTTATTATGATAATTATAAAACAAACCCAGCTGCTCCCCTAAGAAAAATATACATATTATTAGAGTATATAGGGTATTGTATACAGGAATCAGATTACTAATCACAGAACATATGGCACAAAAGGCACCGGTCTGCCCATGAAGTGTTACTATGTTCGAATAATTACAACAGAAGCTACTTGTCAATCAATTCAGATCTGAACTCCTGATTCCCTCTGGATTATCAAATTTCAATGGTTACAATGAAATATAATATACTCCTATCGAAGATGGGCTGCAAAAAGTTATACACTGCAGCCAATTTTGCTCAACCCTCATTAATAATGATAATATAATAATCATTGATCATGTATGTCCCAAATTCTTGCACAATCATACACCAAGTAAAATACAGTATTTTGCTTTCAATATATGAAATAAATACATACCAAATAATATAAAGGCAATAACCGCAAATGCATAGGACCAAGACAAAACATTGAATGAAGGATACAAGAGCCAGTCACGTCTGTAGCAGTTCCCACCAAATATTGCCGCAGCAAGAAAGAGGAAAGCACCTGTAACATAAGTTTATAACCAATTTTATACACATATGAGGAAAGACATACACAGCATTTTTGCTAAAGTTGCAAATAATTCTGACACATTTTCATTATAGTTTATTTATAATAAGTTATGGCATATTTAGAAATGCAGACATGGTCAAGTGTGGACACAATTCCTTACATGCAACAACCCAATTTTTTTTATATCTAAGGATGTCATAAGTAGGTCAGGATGATTGGACTCTCAGATTGTAAAATAACAGTTGACTTCCTCTTTCACTTCACATGTAATCTCACAAATTCATAGTATCAGTCAATTTTATAATTTTGTAGGTATTCATTTTTTTAGTCATGGTTCTTGCAACATGGAAGTAACATTGTAAACAGTAATGTCCTAATCTAATCATTGCCAGTAAACAGGTTTGTACTAGTGCATAATCACAAATCTACAAATACACTAGCCTTTTACCTACCTATTAAGGTAATAATATTTCCAATCTTTATTCTAGAAAGTTCTAGTAGAAAATGTTCTTGTTTAACTTAAACAAGACATTAATATCTTTGAAGAGTAAGAAGTAAGAAGTTCAGTGAATTCCTTCTCTTCTCTTTATCTTAATTTCAGAATAATTAAATGACTATTTCAAAATTACACATACTGTGACTATTTATTACATAAGAAACTTTTTTCCTATGAAACTAAGGCATTCATCACATGGGTTTTAATATCTTCACTACATAGTATAAGTCGCTTTTTCTGTTTCTATATCCCTATATATGCTTAATGCGGTTTTTTTAATACATAGAATGATTGAAGAGGAAGGTTTATATGTATAATAACATCCATTAAATAGTGGAGAAATTAATAATAAATTACAGTTTCCGAAGCAAAGCAAGGGGGTTGCTAGTATGTTATAATGTATATTTCAAAGAATTCAACAAACAATAAAACTTACTAGAAACTGCTACCATAATGAATGAATAGAACACAAAGATCCATTCATAACGAAGCACAGTCTTCAGTGGCCAACGAACAATGACACATGCCAATAAAACCTGGGCTGCAAATGACAACATCAGCGCAACTGTCACGAAAAACTGCACAGCCATTAACCATCCAGGCAACAGCCAATGCTTGATTGCATAATATTCCTAAAAGCCATGAATATTAATTGTGAAAAGAAGTATTTGTAAGTGGGTACTCATTACTGATTACTCCGAAAAGTAGCTCAATTTCTTAATCAAATATCTTATACTTGTAGTTAATTGAATAAAAAACCAAAACTTTATAATTAAGAAGGAAGGTATTTTAGCAGTTAATTTTTATACTTGCTAACTACATACTTGGCTGTAGATATAGTGACACCCATCAAATTTTTTGTCAAACCGGTAACCAGGGAACCTGAAATTATCAAAGCAATACTCCCACAATCCCATATGTTTGAATGGAGAGAACATTTCTGGATATGATTCCATCCAGTAAGGACCAGCAAATGAAAGGAGGAGAAATAAAGCCCCCACATAGGTGATACTGGCTCCAATGAGCGTAGCATCTGTAACAAATTTTATACTTCAATTAAGAAACATTTTAATGGGTTTTCACAAGTCCTAGACATACGATTTAATCAACTAAAATATTTTAAAATTTAATAGATTTATTAGACCTCTATAGAATTACTTGTACTATATTTCATTTAGCCTTCGCAAATATCGATCCGGGAATAATTCAATATCTTTGTACTTGACAAACTATGTACTTAACGTCTTATACATTGCTCCTAATAGCAGGAATAACAAAAAGAAACTACACTAAGTGATTTGAACTTAAAGTACAGTAAATTAACGTCTGTAAATAAAAGAACTAAGGGCGTGACAACGGAAATTAATACTACTTACTTGATGCTTTAGGATATTCATTATCAGCAGTCATATTTACAGCCACCAATCGAGTATAGTTTAATAAAATACTTGAATTATTGTTTATCAAATACAACTCTCTTTCATAAATGTGTGTACTGTTAATATTATTGCATGTTGGATGTTAATTAATGAATTTGAACTTCTAAGGAGTTTGAATATGTAGGTACCTACCTACTTAGTTTTGTTGTTGTTTTGTTTTTTGCACTTGGACAGGCAAAGGGAATATAGTTCAAGTTATATTTGTAAAAGTTCTTCACTTTAGCACACATATCAAGGACCGATGACAATACAATAATTCAATAATTTTTTCCCATTATCGTAACCAAAAATTTTCAGGATTAGCAATTTCATATATCCGAAAACATTAGTTTTTTGAGCCAAGTTGTTGTTTGGGCTGCGTACATGTATGACCCCACACTTTTTACAAGTTATATTAAGCTTTTTAGTTCAGCTTCAGTACAAGTGATTTTGGGTCCTATAGACTATTATATTTTATTCTAATGAAATATGAACTTAATCCTTAAATTAAATATACATAATAAATATAGCATAATAAATATAAATATAATTTAATATTACTATAACGATTAAAAAATAATAGTGTACAAATCGAAATTAAACACGCAAAATATTTAATTTGTGTAATTATTAAATCATCAGGCATTATTAGCATCCTGCCTTTTTGTGCCACGAAGTAGTAATGCGTTCCGGTTTGAAGGATGAGATAAGTAGCCGTTAAACTAGATCAGATAGAATCAAGTCCCAAGATGGATGTTGGCATTCACATTGTGATCTTTAGATCGTATCTATGCCATGGACCATGAGCTGGTACACTCGTGCAATAAATAAAAATCTATTTATTGGAGAACACACGGTGCGGTACCCTCGGATCGCACTGATCAAGCCAACTTTTCGAAATGAGCCGGAAGATCCAACGACCGCTATCTCGGTTACTTAACTCACACAGCCCGACGAGGTTGATCCCAAGACAAGGTTCTAGCTTATCTAGTCTGGGTCTTATATCGCGAAAACCGACCGCAACAAGGTAACGAATAAAACACTTGGTCAAAATTACCATCTTGCGGAATCCCCGTAGAACTTTTCTACAGTCTTCTACGGCAATCGTTTTAGGGTCGATATTTCAAGTGGTGTTCCCTTATTAATTATGTAATTTGACTTTAGATAGAAGAGGCCCATTTGGATTGTCTATTATCACGATCTCACATATCACTCCAATCTTCTAGCTCTGGATGGAGGGACTTCGTTTCTTTGGGTTTTGTACAAAAGGCTCCTCCCGCAGAATCTATACACCCGCCGGTTACTAAATTTTTTATATAGATGATCATATCATCTCTATTGTATGTAATCAGTTAATCACACTACCCACAACTGGAACAGTTAATTATTAATAGTCTCAGGAACCTGAAACTGTGCTGCTTCACAATCAGTTTCTAGAGATTCCGTTTTTGCTACGTACCATCTGATTTTTTACTTCTTCTGGTCTGGAACTTCCACTTCATAGTGTTTTTTAAACACCATGACATAGCTTTCTTCAAACGAGTATAAAAAATATCCTAAGGTTCAGGTGAGCAACGTACTTGTTGTCTTTGAAGGCAAAAAAGTTTTAAAATTAGATGTTAAAAATAAAAAGATTCGTAGGTTGTTCGTGTACATGGCCTTTAGTAGGTACAATATTCATTTAATTATTTTCTACTAATAATATGACCAGTAAGCATCTAAGAAATGTTTTTGTTTTATAGATATTTCTATATAACAAATTTAATAAAACATAACATATAAAATTAGATTATAAAAATTTGTTCTTGCTTCCGGAGTTCGAAGACCGACACAGTCGCATTGCTCGACCTAAAGATCCCAAGCATTGGTCATCGTTCTCGTCGAACCCGTCGTTTGCGACGAAGGGCTCGGCGAGTAAACTAACCCACAGACACCGCCCACGAAGTTTCTCGCCGAATCTTCTGTGGGTCGATTCCCATCTGGTGGTAGATTCTGCGAAACACTGCTCTTGCTAGGGCTAGTGCTAGTTAGCAAATTCTCTAAGACTGAGCCCGTGAGCTCACATACCCGTCCGGGCGTAGCAGAAATAACTCCTTAGTCCTTAAGCTACTAGAGAATAGGTACTCGCAGTGTATATCGGAACATAGCCATAGATAGAAAAGGGTACCTATAAAAAAATTCAATTAACGAGTAAAACCAGCTTAAAATGAAATACCCAAAATTTTTCTTCGCGCTTTCTTACCATAAATGTACAATTGAGGCCTATAAAATCAAAGGCAGCTAACCGCCTTAATATCATAAAATGGATTAACGATGGCGCCATCTTGTTTAGTTAGTTGGTCACGCTTTAGTGTTTTCATGTTATAACAAGTGGCCTTCGAAGTCGTCGTGACCTAACGGATAAGACGTCCGGTGCATTCGTGTTGAGCGATGCACCGGTGTTCGAATCTCAAGCGGGTACCAATTTTTCTAATGAAATACGTACTCGACAAATTTTAATGTTCACGATTGACTTCCACGGTGAAGGAATAACATCGTGTAATAAAAATGAAACCCGCAAAATTATAATTTGCGTAATTACTAGTGGTAGGACCTCTTGAGTCCGCGCGGGTGGGTACCACCGCCCTGCCTATTTCTGCCGTGTATAATAACCGGCAAACTTCTTGAGCATTTGTTGACGTAGTGGGGGTAAGTTTGCGCATGGTACACTCACGTGCAAAAACATTACTTACTCTGCGTCATAATGCTATTAAATTATTAAAATCAACATATGTATTTATTTATATATTTATTAGAACATCAACAAAACATATAGGTTAATAATTGTAATAATTTAATCTTGGGGTAAAATAGATATTCCTTCTATTAAGTCAAAACTAGAGCTGTTGCCAGGTCTTGGTTCAGTTAAAGCGAAGCTGGTATTTGTAATTTTTTTTTCGTTATCATAATCTTGACCATCATCATCATCACTGTTTTCATCACCCGAGTCGCTATCATCGTGATGAGTCGACATAGGGCTCATCGGCGTAGTTTACAACTCGGTCGATTCGGTCTTCTTTTTTGTCTATAATTAATTATTTTTTGAAGATATTCGATTCGTAGTAATCGAATGTTACTTTTTTCATTTACCAGCTTCCGATTATTTTCTGTTCTTTTTTTCCATCTGAAGCCTAGCTCTTTCATAATTCGTCGTAAGCTTCATTCCGAGCCATTAAAATTTATATCTTCTTTAAATTTTTCGAAGCCTTTCTACGGTACGGAGTTTCGCTGCTTGTTATGTAGTTATTATGATTACATCTTTTTATTACAGATTGAACGAAACTATCCATTCCGGTAACTTTCTTCTTCCCTGATCTTTTCTTACCCGGAGTCCGAAACACGGCGAGCAAGCCAGAGCCTTTAGCTTCGTTAATAATGCACCTAACAGTACTCACTGATGTTTTTGTTGCTTCCGAAGTCTGTTTTAATTTTTCCATATCATTCTTCCCCTGTTTTATAATGAAGCAATATACGTCGTACACAAATTTTCTACCCTTTCTTTTAAGTACTACACCAGTTTGTCACGGCATAGTGTATGTTTTATAAAAAATCAACAAACACTCAACAAATAGCAATGGCAACAAAGTCCACAAGCAATTATAACAAATAACTTAACGATTAATAACGATAGACTTTCCACTGTACGCAAGCGTACTTTTGGGAGCAAGCGGAATGAAGGCGCGGTGCGGGACGAAAGGTTCGACTGATCTACCAATAACGCGCTCGATACGATTTCCCCTGCCGTCGCGCCTCACCCTCACCACCAAAGTGACCTAAAATTCGGTTCTGCGCAGTCAAGGTCATTTGCTCAAGAAGTTTGCCGATTACTATAGCAGTTATGCGTTTCGGTTTGAAGGGTGGGGCAGCCGTTGTAACTATACTAAGACCTTAGAATTTATATCTAAAGATGGGTGACGCATTTACGTCGTAGATGTCTATGGGCTCCAGTAACCACTTAACACCAGGTGGACTGTGAGCTCGTCCACCCATCTAAGCAATAAAAAAACAAGCTAATTCAGTTCAAAAATTTTATTTTTACTCTGTACTCAAATATAAACGAAGTTTTATCATTTAAAATTCAGATTACATATTAGTAATATTTTAATTTTTTATAAATCTGCTTTAAAATAAAGAATATCGTAGCTACCCGAACAAAGTTATTTCAGCTTCTCAAGCCGAAAGTATTGCTAACACTGGCCTTAGCAAGAGCAAGCAGTACTTCGATGATCGCGAGGATCCGTGACGACATGTTTAAGGCCGATTTTAGTAGTTTACCTGAATATTTGACAGACTTGGATTTAGCTGACTTTGATTTTATAGGCATCTAATTGTTTTTATTTTAAAAGAAGGAATTAATCAATATTTTTAAAGTAAAAATAAAGCAAATCATTTTTTCTAAATTTTATTATTTATTCTTCAAAACCATAAGTTCATTATTTATAACAAAAATATAACGGGAAATTTTGTTTCCACAAAAATAGAATGGGTAGTGTTAGATCTTCACTCTTTGACACCTTTTCACATATTTTTGTTAGTCTCTCAAATTATTTGGCTGGAGTTTTGTTATTTTTAACAGATCTTTATCATGAGGTATTATTCATTATATTATTTATTGACGTTGTGATTATGTAAAACAAGGTTCTAATAAATGTTTTCTTCTTTTAAAAAAGTAAGTGTTAAGCCTATTCGATATATATATTTTACATAAAAACTGGAAATACCCACTTTAGCAGCAGTATGAAGAAAAAAAGTTCCGTTTTTATATAAACATCATAATAATATCTAATAACTATACTAAAAATTAATGGACGGTGTATAGTTATAATTCATTGGCCCTTCAACGATTCAACCTTAACGAGTAAGATATCTAAACCTTAAATCTAATACATGGAATATGAAGTTACACTTAAAGGGGAAAGAATCTACACAAATTTGCTAATGGTCATTTCAATTATTAAATAACGATAACAATATTTTTAGATAAAGCAGGTTCAAATTTGTACAAGCCTTATGATTGTATTAAGTCAATCCTGTTATACGCAAACCATAGCATATATAATAGCAGATCATAACTTTGATAAAAAAACACCAAATATATATACCAAATACCTATATTTTACATGTAGTTTCCCCTAGTAGTCTAATTAATATCGAACTTATTCTTAATATATTTTGAATGTAAACACGTATATTGTTTATATTCTTTCAGCGTTTACAAATAAGGGAAAAAAGGACGGATGCTCAAACAGTCTTTGTCAGTCAATGAGTTTGCACCATTAAAATTTATTAACTAAAAATCCATAGTTATTGTTTGAATTTCTGAAGTCTTTTGCCATGTGATAGTAAAGTGATAGTAAACTTCTGACCACAGCTTTACAATATGTTTTGTACATTGGCTGTTTTTATTTTTGGTTAATAATTTTTTTTTTGTGCATGATATCTAGAGATACTACATAGTTTTTTTTGTGTATAAACTATTACATGTACTTAAATACAATGATTGCGTATCGTGAAAAGCTTAAATGTTTAAAGCTACTTTATTGCAAGAGCAATTATTTATAACAATATACAAAAGCTCTAGAGATTCACTTTAAACTTACTTACTAATAATATTAAAATATTTGTGGCGAACAGTGCATTTTTTTTAATAGCATTATCTTATATTTTATTAACACTAATATAAAAGTATATTAAAAAATTATGGTTTAACCCGGAGGTTCCCATTTAATAGACACTAGATTATGTTTTTTTGATAACGCCATCTTGTTGTCTTTAAGTCGGTTAGTTGCCCTCAATTAAGAAAAATAGTAGGTATTATTATTCGCCAATAGATGTCGGGAAGAGTTGATTATTGAAAACACGAATAAAACAACATTTTCTGAAAATAAATAGTAGCTAGATCGATTTATCGCCCCCGAAATCCCCTGTATACTAAATTTTATGAAAATCGTTGGAGCCGTTTCCGAGATTCAGATTATATATATATGTATTAATATACAAGAATTGCTCGTTTAAAGTTATGAGATTAGACAGCATACGAAATATTTCCTCAATTCCATTTTTTCGGGAGGTATTTAAATGATAAATTAACGCAAATACCTGTGCAAAAGTATTACAAAAGTAGCATCTATTTTAAGTATAAATTTAAAAATATCCAAAAACATCTAAAAACGTATGATTATTAATGTTACAGATTTAAAGCGATTTTACGCTGACGACCAAAGTTATTTAAATTTAATACTTGTGAGATATTTTAAATTAAACGGAATGATACCTACAGTTACCGTTGAAATTCAAATACCATTATTTACATTTACAAAATACATAATTGAATTTAAAATACAATATTATCATATCGCCTACATATCAATAATAGCATTGAGTTTCAAGAAATAACTGTCAAAAACAGATCAGTAAGTAGGTAGCCGCTATTCTATAGAACTGGCACAAATGAACACATTATAATATATGTAAATATAAAATATCTGTGCTTCTATTCTATATTTAACTTACACGGTAACCTATTTTTTTTTTCTTTTTTCAATGCACTGGTATCTGATGTTGCACTTACTTAATATATATTGGAGCGCGGGCCTGCAGTTTCGTGTGAGCCGATGCGTTTCTCTGGAACGTCGAAAATATTTTACATTTAATCTCATTTCTGTAAAAACACGCAATGTTACGCAATATTTAAATAATTTTGTTTTTTTTTTTATTGCTTAAATGGGTGGACGAGCTCACAGCCCACCTGGTGTTAAGTGGTTACTGGAGCCCATAGACATCTACAACGTAAGTGCGCCACACACCTCGAGATATAAGTTCTAAGGTCTCAGTATAGTTACAACGGCTACCCCACCCTTCGAACCGAAACGCATTACTGCTTCACGGCGGAAATAGGCGGGGTGGTGGTACCTACCCGGGCGGACTCCCAAGAGGTCCTACCACCAGTGAATTATTTGTTAAATAATTTAGAAAAAAATTGTTATAAAAGAGCGACTTCGTTTCGCTTTCAAAGTAAGATACAAACAAAGCGAACACAGCTTCAACAGACTGTTAGCCTTATTAACCTTAATCAGCTCGGTTTGGTTCGTTAAGCCTTTGATTCGTATTCCATTTCGAAGCGCGCTTGTGACTCTTTTAGTTTATTGCGTTTCTTACGTTGGATATTAGCTTCGGTCAAAAACAAAGCGGAAGCAACAATACACGCTATAGCGCCGACCACGCCCAATCCGAATGACCATCCTGAAATAACGACAATTGTTCATATACTACAATTACTATACTATATTATTATACTACATATTCACTTTTTAAACAACATTATTATTGAAATAATTATGATTATTAATTAAAGTTACCTAAATAGTTGTTGGGATGATCTGGCATCCACCCATCGGTGTTACCCAAACATGCAAATACTATAACAGCAATTGCACCACTTATTCCTGCGGAGAGAAATCATTTTCATTTCATAAACAATAATATCCATTGAAAGAATTAAGAGTTTATATAGATTTTCAAGGTATAAGTAGTAAATAAATTATGTTTTTTTTTCGTTTAATTAATTCGCGTATTACCCAAAGTATTACACATATTTACTTCTTTCAAAGTAATTTCCGATGAAAGTTGATAGTTTGAAAATTTATAGCATTTTTCCAGAATTTCTGATTTAGTTAAGAATTTTTTTGCCCCGTCATAAAAATAGCTGTTCGTAATTTTTATCCATTTACTTACCAGCACCCAACATAATGAATCCAATGCTTTTGATCAATAAGATGAATCTGCTTTGGTCGGGTCCACAGCAAAGAAAGAATATCAATACCAATATGGTACTTATCAACACTCCGAGGAGGCACAATGTGAAGAAGAATTGAGTTGCTATCATAAATCCTTAAATAAAATCAAGAAATAGGTACTTTAAGTTTAAATAAAGACCACAAAAAGAACTGTTGGCCAAATTACAAGCAATATAGTATCATAACTATTTAAATATTATCTTTTTTGACAAACCAAAAAATGCGTTGCAAACATAATTAGAACAGAAAACTGAGACGGTAGTATTACTAAACAAGCATTTCCAAACCAGCATTAAAAATTTTTTTACGGAATTAACATGGAAGCGGATAGATTGCACAGCCTTAACAAATATAACATTTTATTATCGATAATATAATCACCTGGTAACAAATAGCCTCGAATCTTATCATACCCTGTAGTAAACGGGTCATAGACCCAACGACAACCCACGAAAAACCGTCTCTGGTGCTGATCTAATGGATCTGGCAGTGATCTGAAGCAGTAGTTCCATAATCCAAGCCTGCAAAACATTCGATGCGACATCATCATATGTATATTATTTCAAATAGGTACCTACTAATTTAAAAAAAGATACGAAATCTATGAAACATTATAGTTTTTTTGCAATAAAGCCTAATTACCTGTCCAATCTTGCACTCCTTATTCTAGAGTCGCTAACCAACCAACTCGGTGTGCCGAAAGCCAAGGCGACTGTGACAAGGGCAATAACAAAAACGCCAATGCCACAATTACCGGCCAAACTTCTATTCTTCATGATGCCTGTGACAAATTTCAATGCATAATACTATAGAACTGTAGAAAATTTTAAGGTTTTTTAATGTTTATTAAATTTTAAGTGTGATATTGTGTGAACAGAGTTACGAATAGATATTGAAATAAATACTGGTGGTAGGACCTCTTGGGAGTCCGCACGGGTAGGTACCACCACCCCGCCTATTTCCGCCGTGAAGCAGTAATACGTTTCTGTTCGAAGGGTGGGGTAGCCGTTGTCACTATACTGAGACCTTAGAACTTATATCTCAAGGTCGGTGGCGCATTTACGTTGTAGATGTCTATGGGCTCCAGTAACCACTTAACACCAGGTGGGCTGTGATGTCGTCCACCAATCTAAGCAATAAAAAAAAAAAATAGGTAACTAATTTTATAATATATGATTTGCAATGTTCCACTGGGTAAACAACGACTTAGTTTTCATTGTAACTAGAACTGAGTACCTATTTATCCTTGACGATTAGCATTAGTTCAACGTCTGCTACCATTAAACAGTGCTAAGGAACTTTATAAGGCAACGGCATTTCACACAAAGCAAAGCTCTTTTAAGATTACCGGACTACGGATACGTTAATGTTTCGCAATATACGACGTGCACGCGTGTGAGTTACATAGAACAGAACATTCACCAAGAAATACAATGCCGATAAGTTCACACGGATTACTCACTGTGGGAAAACATTGAAGATTAATTACTATAACTATTATTATTTTTTCGAATTCATAATACATTTATAACTTTGGCTGAAATTAACGAATTTAAATGAACTTTGTGGCGATTGCTCTCGTAATTCTACCCACCCGAATTAACTTGAAACAAATAATATGAACCTTGAAATGTAATAATAATTCTCACGCAATTCTACTTTTTTTTAAATATGAAATCTGAAATACGCGAATACTCACGCGCTACCTAATAGAGGTCCGTTGTTGATATGAGAATAGCCGTAACTAAATACTTAACTTGTAACTATACTGAGACCTTAGAACTCATGTCTCAAGGTGGGTGGCGGCATTTACGTTGTAGACGTTTATGGGCTCCGGTAACCACTTAACATCAGGTGGGCCGTGAGCTCGTCCACCCATCTAAGCAATAGAAAAAAAATTAAAAAAAAAAGGCCGTCCCTGAAATTTCAACTACTCTATTGCCTATGTTTCAAACAGATAAAAGACACACGAGCACATGTAACAAAGGCACAATATACAAACTCTTTTTCGGTATATTTTCCATATTACATAATTCTGATTACACATATTATTCTATCATAGATATTCATAGATATTTCAAATTATATTTTTTTATCAAATCACACCCTGCAATAATTAGAATAGGTACTAATTATTATTTTCGAAAAAAACAGAAATACAAGAAAATGAAAAATGTCAGGATTTTTGTTTTTGCCATTATTAGTGTAATTTGTGATCCTGGACACATCTGAAGATGTACAGCTGTGGTGCAGTGTATATTAATAATGAAACGGACTTCTGTATTCACATCCACTTATCTAAGTACACATATTATGATTCTTGGTGATTACAACACTTATCAAAGTTGGTTTAGATACAAAATCTCCATGCTTCTGGCTTGAACTATCTACAATGCTACTTTGCCTTGCAACTCAGTATATTGCAATAATAAGATACTAGTACATTCTACATCCAAACCATAGTTTCTTTCAATATTGTAGTAGATATGCATACTTGAATTATCAGAGTACCCAGCAATATCTAGCAGATTGGCTGTTCTGGCATGACCTGAGCAATGCTAACCATACAATATCAGGTGGTGGCATACTTATCTTGCCTACCTTGACAATAAAAATTAATAAAAAAGGTACATTCTGGCCAGCAACAGAAAAGTAACTCACGTGTTGGGACTATAGGAAGTCAGACTGAAAACTGAAAACTTTTGTTGCTTCACACTCGATGTTTTATAACCCCACACAAGTTACCTTGTTTCATCATTGTATTATATTTAAGTAATAAAACATAATGACACTATTAGTAGTTCTAATGTTAGTCTTACAACTTCAAATACAATGACACTATTAAAACTTTGACTTCACACTTTTCCCGAAGAGTAAACAGGAACAAAAAAAATTTTTCCTATTCAAAAAACTTTGTTTGTTTTCAGTAAAAGCCCTAACATATCCTGCTAAATTTATGAGTAATAAATGACTATAACTTATAGACATACTAAGAAAGCCAAAGATCTCAATTTTTTTACATTTCTTAAGAACTGGTGGATAAGCTCAACATTTACAAAAAATAAATTAGAATATTGGAGTTTAAATTGAACCCCTCGATATAGAATACATAAATGTTGAGAAACAGCAATATAATAACAACCACCTTGGAACAAACTCTATTTAAATAAGAATAGTGGTGATTGGTGTAAAAAGAGATGAGGATATTGCCACTCCAAACCAATTATAGAGCAGTAGCGCAACATTCACTAAATCAGCTATGGAATCCTAAAAAATAATAATGCTTTATTTATTTAAACTTAAAAGTACCGCCACTGTACCTTTATCCAAATCCAACTCACTTTAAACAATAATTCCATCAAAATGAACATCAAAATAATATAATAGATTTTGGAGTGATCAATTTAATATAATTATCACTCGTGTAAATGTTAACAATTATAAATTAGAGATATTTGTTTGTATAGTTGAAATTTAACTTCTTTAAACTAGCATTTCAATACATACATACACATATTATGACACTGGTAAAGAAGTAAGCTAAGGCTGCCCATTTTTCACTAAATTAATATCAAAAATTATTTTTTCCTTAAACATACACTAAGCTTTCCATAAAATTTACTTTCATTAAATGCAAAAAAATAAAACCCTTGATTTATAGAAATATACCTGTTCAAATATGAAGACAGTATTTTTAAAGTTTGTAACAAACGACGACAGATAGTTATTCAAGGAAACGCCTATTTTAAGTACCACTTACCGTTTCGACGTTATTTTTGTATTTTGTGTGCTGAAATGTAACTTTTGAATGTCATAAACACTTGATTAAAATTATATGAATTGGACTTGACAGCAAATAAAAGTAATTTATCACATTAGCTGAAAATCCGATCCTTTGATTACAATCACTTTACGGTGTAAGGCATAGTACACATAATATTTGAGAGTGTTCTGGTAGGTAGGCAGTGTGACCATCTTAAAACTATAGATCATGCCATACTTTAGTTGAAAACCTGCCAAATCCTGCCAACATCTGTAGTAAAAAATGCCTAATTAATGCCAACTTTATGAACCGTTATAACAAACCAAGAATAGTAAAAATAGGAGTTGTTGGCAGGAACTCAAAGGGGATGTTGTGCTATGCAGCTTTATTTTCTAACAATGTGCAAAATTACTCTAAAATGAACAATATTGAAGTATAGGTAATATATTAATGGTTTTTGAGTATTAGTTACATAATAATATGTGTTTATGTGAGAAATGTATAATATAAGCTATATTTTTATAAAATTAAACATTGCAATTAGCGTCATATTTTTCATCTTCTTCATCTTTATATATGTTATTCAGTCTACTTAACATATCTTTGGTTGGTTTAAATGCAATGCAATCTTCATGCTCACCAATACCTTGTTTAACATGCAAGATAGACGCTACATGGTTGTTTATAAATCTGTTGCGCGTTTTCGTTTTAATTAAATTTATTTGAGAGAATAATCTTTCGCACGTAGCATTAGACATTGGTAAACATAGCAGTACCTTTGCGAAATTTGCAATATTTACGTATTTTAAGTGCCCACTGGAATTCCGCATTTTCCCGATAGCATCCCAAAAGCTGTCAACACTTAGAGCACAATTTGAATTATTGCTACCACCAGATTCTAATAAATTACTTACGTACTGCTTTGTCTATTTCAAATTTTTTCATCAGCAAGATTAGGGAATTCATTTATAATATTTGATATATATCTATATACTTTTATTGCTTTGATGGGTGGACGAGCTCACAGCCCACCTGGTTTTAAGTGGTTACTGTAGCCCATAGACATCTACAACGTAAATGCGCCACTCACCTTGAGATATAAGTTCTAAGTTCTCAGTATTGTTATAACGGCTGCCCCACGGGTCCCACCCTTCAAACTGAAACGCATTACTGCTTAAGGCAGAAATAGGCGGGGTGGTGGTACCTACCCGTGTGAACTCACAAGAGGGCCTTACTACCAGTAATTACGCAAATTATAATTTTGCGGGTTTCATTTTTATTACACGATGTTATTCCTTCACCAGGGAAGTCAATCGTGAACATTTGTAAATATATTAAATTTCCTAACTCAGCCTACTTGAATCAGCTAACAACTGATCAATTCATATCATACCCTGTGCCTATGCTAGTGTCATTCTGGAGGATTTTTGAACTATTATTTAGAGCTGAAAGTGGGACACTTTTTCAAGCTTCTCCCATATGAGACGGTTCGCCTTACATCTACCCTCCATAAAGTGGAGCCATTAAAAATTGTATTAACAACCATAGATAATACACATAAACTAGTTAAGGTGGAAACACATTATAAAACGCGACGTGACGCAACGTGTCGACATCCGATATGCACCGTGCACATTACCAATACGCGACGCCACGATATAGTAGCAATTTATGAAAACAGTTAGCTAACAGCAGTGGAAGTGTATGGTTATGTACTATGGATTTAATAAAATATAATGAATCAGAAGAAGATTTGACGAAAATTTTGGGTACATATATGATACTTAAACGACGACGAATTTCTTCCCATGCATTATTTCTCATTATATGATCCCTGTATATAGCTAAATTCATGTCATATAGAACAGGATATCGTTTTACCAACTCAATTAACTGTACGTCGGTCATATCAAATGCTAAACGCTAAATAAATGCAAAAAAATAATATTAAATAGGCATAAATTCTGTTTGAAGGGTTAAAGAATGCATATATGCTCTATGACAGTTTTTGACTGATGTTCGGTGTTGTCTAGAATCTAAACATACCGCGTACTACGCGTCGGATTGCGTGTTTACCCCCACCATGGACAACACACCGACCTGGCACGTCTGGATCGGGTGGCGTGTGCACGCATGGCGCCGCGTCAGATGTTTATAATGTGATTTTGATCTATAGAAAACAATACGTTTGATTCTACTCAACACGCATCGCGTTTCATCGGGTCGCGTCGCGTTTTAATAGTGTGTTTCCACCTTTATAGATAAGCAGCTCAAACACTCAACAATAATGCTTTCGGGCGTTGGCCACTAGGTGGCTTCGCTTCAAATAGTTTCCCATTGCTCCTGTAGATGGCAGTAACCTATCCTATATTTTATTTTTAATAAAGGATTTTGTAAATTTTCAGAAACCACAAATTAATAAAATTTAATCAATTTGTCTATAACAAATAAAGACGTGTATAATTTATTGTTTTTTTTAATTTCTGTGTTTAGTTATGCAATAATCAAATGCCTTAACTTTAACAACATATAAGTTTAGGGGCATTCGCTACAAGATATCGCTAGTTTCAGTACTAGTAAAAAAAAGATCAAAATAATTTAAATAAAAACTTTGCTAATTAAAATATTCACTAAAAATTTATTTCCTGTAATCTAACCTATCCCTCAAAAAAGTTTTACTATTCATAATAAAAATAACAACTAGGAACAAATCACGCACAGTCAATTTAAGATTCCTTGTGGTACGGATACCTTCTTCTTGCTTCGTTTTCCTCAATACTGAGGGTCGTGACCACCTCCTCGCAACAAGAGTTTATTACGGACCATTCCACGCCATTTGCCACTATCTGCCGCCGAGTATAGAGCATCGTAAGTTGTGGTGTCGAGGGTAGTGCTGATCTGGTCAGTCCAACGATAAACATACTTACATATGTTTTAATATATACATAGATGGATAGTAAGCACGCCAAATAGCAAACAAACCTGTTCACCATACCATGTTTGCCCGATACCTACCTATGGGAATTGAACCTCGATCCTCAGCACATGGATGACGGAGAGTTTGCCAGCTCTTGTAGCTTAGAGACTATATATTAAGCATTATTAAGCACTATACGATTGTTCGTTGTAATGCAGAAGCTGCATGTACTTTTGAAGTTTAGGCAAGGACCACACTCTATTTACATATAAAAAGTGTCCGACAAAAAACGAACAATTAATAAGAGTGACGCCCCAAGTAGCAAGAGGTTTTTTTTTTCAAAGATAGTGTCAAAAGGTACCATACTATGTATATCAAACTATGCTAGGTACAGTATATTAACTCATGTTCGAACCTCGGATGAGATAGAGCTCTGGCGAGACAGATACGTCTTTGGCGCAGAGCGGATCTCTTCCGGCCATGCTAACCCCATGCCACTTTAAATCTCTTGGTCAACGGGCTACCCGAAGCTCGCTAATATAGCGCTATTTGTAACCCACGGACACTGTATTGGGTCAGGACTGGCTAGAGTTAGAAAGCACGGTCTTCCTGCAACACTCTCGAAGTTTGATTTTAACTTGCAATATTAACAAATTTATTTTTAACTTGCAATAGAGCCGCTCACATTTTCTCTTGGGTTTCCTTTGCTGGACCCTCCAATCGCTAACCGATAACACTTCGGGGAAATCTCTATCGTGGCGCCGTCTCGACAACAATGGGTTGACACCATCGATCGTACGATCTACGATCGATGGTTGACACAAAGAGAAGAGTGTTCTGCTTCTGTAAGATGTAATATTGCCTTAATACAGGATGAGCGATAAATTCACATGCCCAGCTACAGCAATAAATAAAAAAGGTATTTTTTTCCAGTGTTTTTCGAGCCGACCGACCGAAGGAAAGCAACAAAAATCCTTCAAAACAATGAGAACACGGTGGCTTTCTCCAGTCCGAATGTTGCGGAATTAAAAGCTATGGCTACCTTTCTAGAGCCGAATTTACGAGGCCCTTTAACTTCAGATTTAGAAGAAATTAAATTACTTTCAAAAATTGTGGCCAAAAGGGTACAATATTTGATAGTTACTGCTGGATCTAAAGGTGTATTTATTGTAAATAAAAATATAACAAAGGAACCATTAATAAGCCACTTTCCAGTTGATTACATACAAAATGTTGAGAATGTTTCTGGTGCTGGTGATTGTTTTTCTAGTGGTTTTGTACTAGGTGTTCTACTAGGATTAAGGAAATCTTTGTGTATCCGCATTGCTTTTGAAACGGCAAAAGCTGCCTTACTCTGTAAAAAAACAGTCCCACAAAATTTAAATGTACGACTAGTCTACCCAAAATCCATTAAATAAAGATGACTACTAATAATTGCAACAAAAGAATTACGAATCTTGTTCTCAATTCTTTAAAATTACAAAATGACTTTATTGATATGATGATCTAAACTATCTAATATATAACATGTATACATGTAAATGTCAATGAATCTCAATAATATAAGAATAATTTAGTTTATCTATATTTTGTAAATTCGCTGAATATTTTATTAAACAACAATCTTATACTTAATATTATAAAGCTGAAGAATTCGTTTGTTTGTTTGAACGCGCTAATCTTAGGAACTACTGGTTCGTTTTGAAAAATTCTTCAGTGTTAGATAGCCCATTTATCGAGGTAGGCTATATAACATCACGCTAAGACCAATGCAAGCGGAGCACCAATAAAGAATGTTTCAAAATCGGCGTTTTTGAAGTGAAACTTCCTTATCGGCGTTGGAAAAAAATTTACCGTCACATTTTTCGGTTACGCGTCACATTTTTCCGTTACGCGCCATCTGTTTTGTATTCATGTCTATGATAATAAAATCCTTTTGTTTAAACTTTATCTAATTTATTTTTTTGAAGTGAAACTTCCTTATCGGCGTTGGAAAAAAATTTACCGTCACATTTTTCGGTTACGCGTCACTTTTTTCCGTTACGCGCCATCTGTTTTGTATTCATGTCTATGATAATAAAATCCTTTTGTTTAAACTTTATCTAATTTAACTTTTTTGTATTCATGTCTATGATAATAAAATCCTTTTGTTTAAACTTTATCTAATTTAACTTTATTTAACCAATTTCTAGAAAGTTGCATGTAGATCATTTTTCGAAAAATAAGGCCATAAAGAAGTTTCACTTCTTACGTGTGTACACTAGTACACGCACACATTTTTTTTTTTCCTTTTGAGAGCTTCCACTGCGTGCGCTGCGGAAATGGTTAAAGTTTCGCTAAATTAATGTATGAGAGAATTGTTCCCCTTTAAAAGATCTAAAAAAAAGTCCGCGGCAGCATATGTCTATAAGTATGTTAAGGTTGGCTCACTATTACCTTTTCTTATGCTATCCAAATTTGTTCTAAAATAAAGCATTTTTTGTGAAGGTGTTTTTATAAAGATGATATTAATCCCTATCCAAATACGTTATTCATTACAACATTGAAAAACCCAAAATACTTCAAGATAGGCTTGGACAATTATAGATTTTTCTGGATTTCTCCAGGATCCCATCATCAATCTTTTTTTTTTGCTTAGATGGGTGGACGAGCCCACAGCCAACCTGGTGTTAAGTTGTTACTGGATCCCATAGACATCATACAACGTAAATGCGCCACCTACCTTGAGATATAAGTTTTAAGGTCTCAAGTATAGTAACAACGGCTGCCCCACCCTTCAAGCCGAAACGCATTACTGCTTCACAGCAGAAATAGGCAGGGTGGTGGTACCTACCGGCGCGGACTCACAAGAGGTCCTATCACCAGTAATAAAGATCTTGATGAAAACAGGACCATTCGGGAATTCTACTCTTTCGAACAAAAAAAAAGAAAAAAGAATTATCAGAATCGATTCAAGCATTCTCGAGAAATCGGTGAACATACATGGATAAAAAAATATGGTCGAATTGATAACTTCCTCTTATGAAGTAGGTTAAAAGGCCTGCTTTTGATACCTTAAATAGCTCCTAAACATTCTATTATTGAAAAATATTTTCACTTTCTACGTGTAAATGAAGAGGCGAGTAAAATTTTGCGTTATGCCAAAGTAACTCTTCCACGCGGACGAAGTCGCGGGAAAAAGCTAGTTACATAATAAAACTTTTACAAAGAAATATTACTCAGAAATTTATTTAGTCCTAATGCTTGTTTACCTGTCTACAATTTTATTGTTTTATGGGACGTAAAAATATTAAAAATTAAATACAACACATACAAAATCATTTATTTATATTTAGAATCTTTTTTCATTGATAACACTAAAAAAATTATATTATTCGTATGTATGTAGACTGAAAAACGAGTAACATAAAAAAAATGGTGCATGCGCACTTGGTGCACATGAAAAAAGTGAAACTTCTGTTGCGGTCTGTAGTATTGTGATTTTCTTTATTTTTCATCCTTAAATCAAATTTCTCTTGTAATATGAAGTGCTATGTATAAGAAAAACTAGCTCGCTGTATATTTTTTCTCTCGCTCTTCCTAAATTGTATATTTTCTGTCTAGCCGTAACAAATCTGTCGCGAGTTAAATTTTACTCTCAAACACGCCTAAAGAAGTTTCAGTTCGAGATATTTAAAAACATTGTATATACAAAAGCAAGTTAACATATTAAATCTTACTAAACTTTTCTTCGAGCTTACCCACAAATCGAGTAAAATGGGATATACAAAATCTGTATCATTATAGAAATGTTATATTTGTGCTTAGTACCCCTTACACATTTTGTAGATTCATACCTAAGTGTATAAAATAAAAATAATCTTTAAGCGACACACAGTTTACACTCACAATACCTACACTAACAGTTATACTCAAATAGGCAACCTATTTATCAGTTTTTATTCGTTTTACCCTTATTATCAGTTTTTTTAACTCTTACATTTATTTATACAATATATATTTGAAAATATAAAAAAAATACAGGAATGCAGAGAATGAATGAGTTTCGTCAATGCAGGTCAATTGACGAAACTCATTCATACGCCTTACATAATAACTTTATTACCTATACTATGATGATGCAGTTGTGAGATTCCTACACATGCTCAGGTATTTTCATAATTATATTCATTCAGACATGATTTTTTGTTTCAACAAATTCCAGATAACTTCGTGCTGCTGAAAGCTAATTAAGAGGTAAACTAAAACTGAGGTAGAATGTTAGGAGCCAAATAAACCTGTCTACCTTAAATCTAAACAATTTTCTCAGTGTTACCAATTGACAAATTCTATGATTACTTACAATATAAAAAACATCACCTTTCTGTGCTGTATACTGATATTTCTACCAGAAAATTGTTATAACTAAGCTGTGGTAAGAACCAGTTTAATAATATTTAAAAAATGTTTATCATACTCTACACTCTTATGAAGAAATATTTTATTAGCTTTAGTAGATTAAAAAGAATAAGGTGGTATCATTTCAGTAGATAGCTTGGTTGCCCCATCAAGTCGGCCTCAGACTTGTCTATAAATACTGGCAACCCAGTGGATTTGAATTTAATAGTTTTGTATATAAACGACAACCTAACTTACAATTACTTTTACATTGATGAGTTTCACAAAATGGACGGATTACATTTAATTAATATTACAATATCTTTAAATATCAGTGTGTCCTCTGGTATAACCAAGGTTCCTTTCATGCATATTGTAAGCAGATGGCTCACGACTCTGCATCTCATGCAGTTTTTTGTATTTGTGTACTCTGGCTACAATTAAAAACAGTATACCAGCAGGAAACAGTGATATTACACCCACAACTCCAAGAGCATAAGCCCAACCCAGGTCATTATTCTGCCAATGGGGCATCCAATCACGCCCATCACCTCTGGCTCCAAATGTCACAACTGATATGATTCCAGAAAAGCCTGAAAAGTACACAAATTGATTTTATTCTTCTCTCTTTATTATTAATATTAATTATTATCAGAAGCTTACTTTCATTGCTAAATTCATTTTACAGCTTACTCCTTACATATTATTTGCCTTTGTTTCTTTAATTCCCAAAGACTAATATAGATAATAATTATGACACAAGATCAATTAAAATTGGATTTCTAAACATAATATACTGACTGCAACTAATATTTTTGCACTGCATTCAATGTACAGTGGGCTAAATGATTTGAAGGGTGCAGAGCAGCCATTGTAAAAAACTGCTTAGAACTCATGTCTCATGGCTTGGGAGGGAGAATTGGTTTTGTCGATTTTATGGGCTCTGGTAATTACCTGAGATTCATTTTGTAAATATTTTAATTGAATATTGTATTTATAGTTAATATTAATATTCAAAATTAAAAAATTGTTAATCAATACTAACCTCCGATCACTAACACAGTTCCTAAAGTTACCAAAAGTGTCAAATAGTCATCATCATCCTTGTCCTTCTTTAAATAAAGAAAAACCAAAAACATCGAAAGCAGAACACAACACAATGTTATGGTGAAGAAGAACTGTGTTGCAATGAAAAAACCAGGCAATAAAATATCATGTATAATATAGAATTCTTCTTCAAATATCCACCAGCAGCTGTTAAAGACGGTATCGTACCAGTGATGAACGTCTTCGAATTTGTTGAAACATACTTCCCACAAACCTGAAATTATCACAAGGCAGTATTATGAGTTTGTTATTTTACAGTCAAACCTGGCGTTAATGATATTGATGTTAATAAACAAAGATTTTTCCGTTTACGTTTACGTACGTACGATTCTTACCTATTTTCAGAAACTTTGAATCCTTTAGCTTCCCATCAGTTACCAACCAATATGGACTTCCAAATGCTATTATAATAAAAAGAGCTGCGAATGCGAAAAATCCCAAAGCAAAGTAGCCGGTCTTAGATTTCGTCATTTTAAAAACTACAAAAATTTATTAAATTTTTTAAATAAGTTTAGACTAGTTTGAAAATATCAACAAACTACACGCCCTACCACAGATAATACATTAAGCCAACATTATGCATCAAATATTAAATCTATGATATCAAATAATTTTTTTACAGCGTATAATTAGACAGGCATAGGGAATTAAGCCCACAAACTATAACTTACACTAAATAAAAAGTTTATAGCATGTAAGCTCATGTATAGTCTCATATTTTTGTCGTCCAGTCTACCTATTATTAATCATTTTAATCATACTTTTTCTTTTGTTTTAGAATAATGGAAACTATAAAAGATTACTACGACCTACATGGACATTTTTATACATGGAGGATAGAACTAAGGAATACCATCATGTATAGAAAACAAGTTGAAAAAGTGTTCACCTGTAAACAGCAATTTATTGTTCGAAGACTCTCTGAAACGGCGCTAGTGTAGGAAGTGAAAATAGTACGACTGTAGCAGTTTTAAACAATTCAGTGTGCTGGATTCTAGTGAAAGCTATGTTCCGACAAACTCTGCAAGTATTTTTCAGTGCTCTTGCTTGCTGTGCTGGGGAGAGATTCGTTTAGTTAAGTATACAGTCGTAGTATTCTAGGAAATATATAACGTCATAAATTATTACCATTTTTTCGGTATTTTCGAAGTAAGGCTCTCTCAGGGCTTAAACGCGTGATCACTTTTACCGTGCACAACCTCGTTTCAATAATTCAGTTAAGTTATTGAAGTGAAACTATGAAAGAAAGTGATATTTGCCACAGATGACCTGAATGCGTATTAACAAATCGAAACGGTTACATATGAGTTGTAAGTTGGTCGTTCTTATTGGGAGCGCAGAGCAAAAGTTAGATAAATTGGGGAAGAAAGCATTGCACAGAGGTGAATGAATTCATATACCTCATCATAAAAAATGTTGATCCAAACGAATCACTTACAAATACGAGTTTCTAATGGCTAGTTCTGGTATTGGTTATGGTTCCTGTTTTGGCGCGGTGGCCACAAGTAGCAGGTATTTTTTTAATTAGCAGGTAATTGGCTTTATGCACTCGTTACTAGGCCATAAAATCTTCAAAAAAACAATTAGTACAAAATAGTACCTATGCCCTTTAGGATTAAGGACTGTTTGCCGGGAACACGAGGAGTGAAGCTGTGTGATTTGTTTTATTTTGTATATTTAGTGTTTCTTCAGGCTTAAATGTGTAATAACGGTGGTTTATTATCTGTGAAAGTGTACAAATGTGGAGGTAGCTTTTGGGGAACCTCCAAAAAGTCCACTGAAAAAGTCTCAGTACAAGACCACTTTTTACTTGAGATTATATTTTATCCCATATCATCTCATCTAATTTCATTTGATTTCATTTCATGCCACGTTTCATATTAATGCATTTAATTTCATTTCACTTAATACTATCATTTTTCAAATTAAAAATAATAAAAAACTAGGCAGTAAGTATAGTGTGATATCTTTGCCTTTCCAGTTAGAAAAATAGAACTACTCTTTAAGCAAGTGCATAGTTTATGTCTTAAGGCTGTATGGGTTTAGACCCCCTTGCCTTTTCAAATTACGAAAAATTGTACCAAAAAAAATTTGCTTTAGTCTTTACTGCCATAGATTATACACTTATTACCTATTACTGCACTCCAATGAATTATAATTTGAGAATTTGAACTAAATAAATATATACCAAAGACTGTCCGAATGAATTTACGAAATGTAAGACTTAAGAGCCTTCTCCGACGGAGATCAATTTACACATCCAAACGGTACTCTTCTACAAACGTTGAAGAAACCAGTGTGAAACATTTGTGTAAACATTTAAGTTTATCAGAAAGCAACGTACAATACATCTGTTTAAAATATCCTGTGTTACGGAATATAAATGAAGCCAAAGTACAAGATTTAGTGAATACTGTTCGAGAACTCGGATTTGATAAAAATGTACTTATTGAAGAGCCTTCATTGTTTAGTATTTTACCTCAAACATTACGCCTTAGATACCAAGTTCTAGACGAATGCGGAATACAAACAATTAATAAATCACACCTACTTTCATATTTAACTTTAGTCAAACATAAAACAGTATATGAATTAAAAAAATCAAATGACATCCCATTTCATATTAATGTTGAGAATAGACTTGCTGGTTATATGACACAGTGGCCTACATCACTAACTACGTTAATTTTAGGAGATGTTAATAACTATAACCTGTATGATTTACGTCTTAAAATATTACAGAGGTATTTAGAGTTAGTTCTGGATTTGACAAACAATGAATTTGATAGAGGATTACAAACATACCCAACAATTCGACACAGACCATTGAAATTTATAAATAAAACTTTATCAATACTAAAATCAGAAATTATGATGCCAATTAACAAAATTAAAAGCAACTTATATTTAATACATGTTGACCCTGAAAACCTGAAGGACATTATGTATAATCTACAATCCTTAGGAGGTTTAGATATAAAAGAGGTTATAAGAAGTCATCCGAAGTTGGCCACTAAGAGATGTTCTACAATGATGGAAATGAAAAAATTATTAAATGAATATGGAATTGATAATGAAGCACAAAGAAGATGCTTTGATATATATACATTAGCACCGAGTACTGTGAGAGAAAGGTTAGAGAATGCCAAAAGTATACCAGAATTTAACACCTTTCTGAATCACCCTAGATTTTTGAAAATGATTCATTACAATAAAACAGCTTTAAATAGACTTCGTAAATCATTTGAAAATAATAAGAAATGTCTAAGTCTGAACATTTTATCAGGAAGCTCCGCACATTATGAAGTTTTTGAGAAATCTCCAGGTGACCGTTTGGGTAAAGGTAAAGACCTTTTATTCTGTGTATCACAATCACTTGGTAAAAACTATGGAATGAATGAGATCCGTAGAATTTTAAAGAGACATCCATTTTGGATAAACGTTCCATTAGTACAAGTGCAATATGTCTGTGAAAAGTTATCAAAAGAATTTAGCCACGAGGATATTTATTTTAATTGCCCTATTATTCTGTATCCATGGGATAAAATAAGAGATGCATTAAAGTCTTTGAAAACGGCAGTGCATTCAAATTTGGACCATCTAGATTTTAATAGATTAGGAAATCGTCAAAAGTTAAGTCTTGTACTTTATGCTTTAGAGAAGAAACACTATTTTTCTGGAAATGGCGTATGGGCTGAAGACAAAACCAGGAACATAATTTGTCCATTAAATAAAGAAAATATAAAACAATCTGTCCCTATTTAGCAGAGCTGGCGTTAATGATTAATTAATTGGCAATGAGAAGACTTTTTTTTTTTTTCGGGTAGAGGGCCGAACCTCCTACGAGGTCCCCGCGCAAAAGGGGCGCGCGGGGTATGTGAGACTCAACGATCTGCATGGTGTTGAATGAAATGAAAATTTATGTAAAAAAGGAATCAAAAATCATTACAATAAATTAAAATGAAAAAATCATTAAACAAGTACGGAACAAATGAGAGTTGTAATTTACTAAACTCTACCAGTTTACTTAATAAATAGTTGCTCAGCTTAATCATATCAAAATCTTTAAACTTTAAAATTTCAGAGCGCAATTACAAATCAGAGGAAACCCACCATGTTTCAGTTTTCTCTAAGTGTTTCTTACTAAAACAAATATACAGTCTTGGTGATTCTGCATTTTTTACTGTTAAGTATCTAATTCATGTCGTAACAATAAGTTTTAATTTTTAATTGTATGGAGCAATTTTAATTTGAAGCTTGCATTTCTTTAATTGCATGAATTACATGAATTAAATTTGAAGTAGGATTGATTATGGTCGAATTTGATCATTGGATCTGCTAAGATTATATCGAGGGGTGAAACGCTTTTCAATTTGATATATAGGCGACATTTTTGCAACTTTACAGGAGAACCATTTGAAGTTTGAAATTGAAAAATTATCATAAAAACAATCTTCTTTACCTATTTCAATGGAGTAAACTTAATCGAATTTCCATTAAAAACAACGAACTGTTCATGCTGATACCAAATTAAAGGCATCTTTAGATACAAAGAAAAATGTCGCTTAAACCAAATAGCCTTTCACCCCTGATATGGTACTTTCCTAGCATGTAGGAAACCTACAATTATTTTGAGTTTGTTGCTGAAATGCTAGGTAGGGTAGGGCAATGTTCACAAAGCTAGCTACAACTAGAACCCCCTCCCCAAAATCTATATATTTGTATCTGGCTGGTTTTGGTATCATTAAAATATTAAATCTTATAGAAGATAATTCCAAATTCAAATTAGGAAAATGTGTGATTTTTATTTATTTTTCGTACTGTCAAGATGAATCTAATGAAGAAATTCGATACATTTTAAAATTTTACTACAAAAAAGGTAAATATTGCGGCAAAGCAAGCCGCGAAAAAAATTTGCGATGTTTATGGACCTAGTGCAGTGTCTGTGAGAGTAGCACAAAGGGGATGGCCCATTTTAGGCCCAAAGCGGACAATAGATTATAGAAAAAATACTTAGTGCATTAATTTTGTCATAAATAAATATGCATTTACTTTCTTGGAAATAAGCGCCACTACAGTTTACAATAAGTAGTTTAAAAAAAGTAACTCTATTGAAAAAACAAGGATTTTTATTTTTGCGGGAAAAATATTGCCAG